>VXAD01007026.1:0-65319 GCA_013399195.1 Dicrurus megarhynchus
AAGGGAAGGGAAGGGAAGGCTGTGTTGACAGCAGCATCCCTGAGCCCGCAGGGAGCCTCCGTGCACGGCTGAGCGGAGGAACAGGGCCCAAGAAGGTTTGCGTGGGTGGGAATTAGAGGTGGAAAGACATCCTGCCCTGGAAGTGAGATCTGTCTGAGGCCTTTCGGCTCCGGAAAGCAGCATTAAGAAGGTTGGAGGTGGGAGGGTTCACCCCAGCAGGGCACTGGGTCACGGTCTCTGCCATCATCCCACCAACTCCGGGAGCGGCAGCGGGAGCCACGAGCTGCCCAGGCAGCAGCAGGGACATTGGATCATTACTGAGTTCATTTCATGACACAACAAAATTAGCATAGGCTGCAGAGGCTTTTACATCTGATTAGAAAACAGAAAAATGCAACTGTGCTGCTTGCAGGATCAGCTACAAAGCGTTGGGGATAAATCAAAAAATCAATCAGCTGCTCTGGAGCTGGGAAGGAGCTGCCCACGGTCCCAGTGCAGCCCACGGCGTTCTCATAATAACACCCATGGAGTCACTTCAGATGAGCTCAGGAGATCAGAGATGTTCACAGACAAGTCTGAACAGAAGAGGGAACAAACAATCATGGAATATCAGGTTGGAAGGGACCTCAAGGAGCACCTGGTGCAACCTTTCTTGTCAAAAGTGCGGTCTTAGACAAGACAGCCCGGCACCCTGCCCAGCTGAGTCTTGAAAGCATCCAGCACTGAGGGATGCACCACTTCCCTGGGGAGGTGATTCCAACGGCTGATTGCTCCCACTGTGAAAAGTTTTCCTCTCGTGTGCAGCTGGAATCACCCCAGGAGTAACTTGCACCCTAAGGAAACCACAGTGCCAAAATTCCTGGGGAAGGAAGCAGGCGGATCCTACAGGGAGCACTCAGGGATGGGCAATCCCGTGCTGCCATCCCAGCCCTGGGCTCAGCGTCTCCCTGGGCACCCACCTGCAGGTGGGCAGAGGGTGGCAGCAGGTGAAGCCAGCCCTGGCTGGGTGACACTGCTCCTCCAAGCCCGTGGTCCTCATCTCTGTGAGCAGGGCTGCCAACCATCCCACATCCCTGTGCCCACACCCTACGGGCACTTTCCTCCTCCCCAGAACCATGTGGACCCCCGTACTCCTTCAATCCCTTCCTCTGACCCCCTCCAGCTGCAGAGGTCACAGGGTGGCTCCTGGGGAGTGTTTCCCCCTCCTCAGTCCTTCTGCTGGTGGGTCACCCCTCACTCCCACCTGAGCCAAGCCTGCAGATGGAGAGGTGAGCAGTATTTGGTGCCAGGGCAGTTTTCCAATGCTTGTTCCTTCCTTCTGCTGGAGGAAGGTGTCTGCACTCATCCTCAGGTAAGGAGGCCCCTTCTCCCAGGACACCTGCACCACCAGGCCACCAAGACCTCGGGCAGGTGGAGGTGCCACCTCTCACTGCTGGCCAGGCTTTTCTGTTCTTCAACCCCTTTTATCACCCTCCTCTAAACTTCATCCCTATTTTCCAACATCCTCCTCAGCCAGTGGATTTCTTCGGCATGAGGGATTCATCCCAATGAACCTTTGCTGTCTGAAAGTCAGATTTCTGCTGCCCATCACCTTCACCCCAGGCAGAGAGGGGCTTTGCAGAAGGAAGTCGATGCCACCTGACAATTATGCATCAAGTCAACAGTGGTGGAGCATTTTCTGGAGGTTCTTCTTGCCCAGGGAGAAGATGGTCAGTCCATGGGCACCTGCCTGGCAGAGCTGCTCTTGGAGACTGCTGGGGCTTGGAGAGGTTAAACCACGACAAGGGGTTACAGGCCTTTTCCCACGGACATCAACACACAGCTCTTCCTGTGCTGTTCCGAAAGGTTTTGGTTGGGGAAAAGGCAAAAAGAACCTCTTCAATTAGCCTGTCTTGCAGTAATTAGAAGAGACTGTCTAAGGTAGAAGGGAGGTCAGGCTTGGTCTGCCAGAAGTTTTTAGGAAAGGCGTTTATGCCAGAGCCCGGCCGAGCTGAGCATCCCCCAACATCCGCTCCAGCCCAACCCTTGGATGTCCCCACTGAGATGGGGATTAACACAAACACAGTCACATAGGAAAGCTCAAACAGGCGCCTTCATTTTCACCCCAGCAGCTCCAAGGTGTGGTAACATCTCTCCCACAGGGAAGCCTTTCTCCTTCCTCCTCCTCCTCACCTTCCCATAGTGGGGGTGATCTGCTGCTCTGCTTGGGGCCTGCTCCTGTGGCCCCAGTTTGGGTGTCAACTGCTGTGAAGGGTTAACAGGATTATAAATCTCCCTGCCTGCCTAAATCCCCTGGGCTGTGGGATTGGACTGGTTATAAACTTATTAACAAGGGCTGGTGGGGGCTGCAGGACCTGCTCTGCCGGCCCGGCCACCCTCCGTCCACCCCACATTGATGGGAGAAAACCTGAGAACCAGGGCAGGAAATTCGCCCAAGTGAATTCATAAAAACAGAGACGGAAAGAGAGGGGTGAGGGAGATGGCTGGGTAGGGAACGGTGGGAAAACTACATATTTTTGGGAAAGATTTCAGAACTTGTTGCTGAACTGGAAGCGCCGCTCTTGGGAAGAGCTTTGAGCCATCCTTGAGCTGCGAACATCCCCGTGCTCCAATCCAGAGCCTGGCACAAGCCATAAACAGGCAGCAATAACAACCCCAAGAGGACTGGTGGAAGTTCCAGGCCAGTCTTGCACCCGGCCACGCCTGGTGAGGAGCCGGCAGCGGATCCAGATCCACCCGGAGCACACAGAGCGTGCTCCAGCCACGAGACCCGTCCGGCACCGATGGCACCTTCGGGGCTGTTTTATTTCCTGCTGGCTCTGGCAAAGCTCCAAAAGGAATCCACCACTGTGGAACCTGCTTAGAGCTTCCAGCAGCCACTCTCCAGGAGAGCCCCGTGGGGTCACACCGGCATCACCATCGGGACAAACTGGGAATGAGGGATGAGCCGCTGCTCCAGCCGCGCAGTCACCACCACCCCCCCGATGCTGCCGGGTGAGGTTCTGCTGACGGCTCGTGTTTGTTTATTAAATTCCTATTTCAAACTCCAAAATTAATCTTTTAATCAGCGGCCGAGCGGGGTCATCCTTATCGGAGTGCCGGGGAGGTGTTATCTCCCCGCCATCTGCTCGCCACCCTCCGCAGCGTCCCGACGGAGCCGGCAGACAGCCGGACAGCAGCCAGCACATCTGGCAGCCGTCACACGTGGGGGACAGTCCCCCTGACCACCCCTCTCCTTCCCAGCCAAACACAGCCCAGTGGACAAAGCTGAGGGAAGGTTCGACCCAGAATTCCAGCATAGGAGCACATTTGTGAGATAGAAAATGGGGTTTGAGCATTTTTGCCTCGCAGGGGCAAGGGCATCAGGGCTCAGCAGCCCCGTGGAGCCAGGGATGCCCAGGGGACCCCAGTGCTTCTCCCACACACACCCCACGGCCCCGCAACAGCAGCACCCACCTGGCAGCGCTGCCCCAAACAAACCCCGCGCGGTCACGCCTGCCCTGCACCACGTCCTTCTGACCGGCAACTGATTCTGCCTTTTCTGCACCCAAAAGCAGCAGGGCAGCATCAACACAGCAACTCAAGGCACCCTCTCGGTCGCAGTCACCCCGGGGTGCTGCCCTCGCCATCCTGCCTGCACCCCCCCAGCCCTCGCTCCAATGACCTACTTCGGCCGGAGACGGATCATGTCCCAGCAGCGGCGGGCATCACGGTCCCCGCTGGCTTCAGGGTGCCCTGGGCTCTTGGTCTCGGCTGGGGAGAAACCCAGGTCTGGCCAGCCCAGGAAAGCCTCCGCCAAACCCCAAAGCGGTCCCGAGACCCGGCCGGGGCCCACGCCGGCTCTGGCTCCGGCCCACTGACCCCCAGTTAATCGGCTAAAGCCGCACGCTCTGAACCCTGGCCCGGGGCAGAGCCGCGCTCCCGCCGGCCCTCTCTGCCCTACATAGACATCTGCAGCGCCCGCCGTCACCTCCCGTCCCCTCCGCCGCCTTCCCCGCACCCACCCGGGGCCCTGCTCCGCACCCGCCCCGCTCCCCGGGCAGCGGCACGGCGGGACAGGGGCCTTTCGGGGAGGTTTTGTCAAGGGGAAGAGCCCAGCACCAGAATTGCAGCAGGAGCACCCACAACTGCTCGCAGAAGCTGTAGGTGCTTCCCCAGTTGCTGCCTGGAAAATAAATCCCCTTTCCCACCCCTGGCCGATAGCGGCCTCACCTGCGCGCTGCCCCTGAAGGTGCTGTGGGACCCCCATCAGACCCTGCCCGCCGCTGAGGGGCCACCAAAATGAATCGAATCGAATCAAACCCCGCCAAAAGCCGCGGGGTCACCGAGCGCATCCTCCCTAACGCCATCCATCCCTGGAGAACGGCTCCCAGGCTCCCAGGCTCCCAGGGATGCCCGTTCCGCTCCCGGTGCGGCGGCGTCCCGGCCCGCTTACCAGTAAATGAGGGACAGCCCATCGAAGCGCTCCAGGGGCCGGCCAGGGGGCTGCAGGTAGGACATCATCCGGGGCCGCCGCTCCCCCCGGGCCCTCAGGGCTGCCGCGGCCGGCTCCCGCTGCCCGGGGCCATGGGCTCGGAGCGCCAGCGGCTGGCAGGGCTGCCCCGCACGGCTCGCTGGCACGGCTCCCCGCCGCAGCGGCTGCAGCTAATCCCGGGCGGGCGGGCATGTGATCGCCCCTCTGCCGGCCCCCTCTGCCGGGGGCTGCGGGGCCGCGGACCCTGCGGTGCCCCTGATTCCAACCAGCGGGGCCGAGCCGCACCTGGGCTGGGAGCCACGGCCACCACGGCAGCCAGCAAAGTGTCCCATCACCCGTGTGCCACTCGTCTCCCCACCCACCACGGCCTCGATTCCATAAACTGAGCATTTATTTTGGCACAAGGACCCCTTCACCCCCCTGCCAGCGAGCTCCCCCTTCACCCTGCACTTGCAGTGACTGCTGAGGATGGTGATAATCATTAATGGTGGTTATAATCCATGGTTAACCTGCCACCACAAACTATTCAAAGACAATTGTAGGCGTCTCTGACCTGCACTAAGCCTGGGCTGTGGCAGCACTCAGAGCTCCTCTCCTCCCTGGCCACTGCAGGATCATATATTTTTAATATTATTCATATTTTTGTATTTTTATATATCTTTTATATATATATAATTTATATTATATAGAAATATATTATTTAATATGGGAAACAAGTCTTGCATTCGGGTGTTTTTCCCCCTCTTTAAGGTTTTCTGATCCTACCCCAGCAACCAAATTATATCTTTAGTCTATTAGGAAAGCCCTGGGAGTGAGCACTGGTGGGCAGATGGAAACTGTTTGGAGTGGGGCATTATCCTGGAATGTGAATTATCCCAGAGCAATGAGGCCACAGCCGGCCCAGTCATGTTTGCCCATATCCAGCTGCGGGTGGGATGGACAGACAGCAGGATGGACAGACAGATCCCTGATTCAGGGCGATGGAAAAGTCCCAAATGAGCATCAACCCACTGCATGTTGTGTGTTTGATTTCTCCCTCTCCCCATCAGTCATGAACCCAGGGCAGCAGCCGGGGCTGGCCGGGACCTGGGGATTAGGTGAGACCTGGGGATTATGAAATGCATCTGTCTGTGTCCAGCGTGGCCTGGGAAAGCCACCGGCCTCACCAGGGCCAGCTCCTGTGCTCATCGCTCCCCCCGGCTCCAGGTAATGCTGGGACATAAAACCATGGAATATCCTGAGTGGGAAGGGTCATTGGGATCATCCAGTCCAACCCCTGGCCCTGCCCAGACACCCCAACAACCCCACCCTGGGCATCCCTGGCAGCACTGTCCAAATGCTTCTGGAGCTCTGGCAGCCTCGGGGCCGTGCCCATTCCCTGGGGAGCCTGGGCAGTGCCCAGCACCCTCTGGGGGAAGAACCTTTCTCTGATCTCCAGCCTGAGCCCGCCCTGGCACAGCTCCATGTCATTCCCTCAGGATGGGACACTCGGGGACCGGCTGAGGAAAACACTGAACAGCAGAGGCGATGGTGACCTGTCTGCCCAGCCACTGCTCCCCAGCCCTGAGCTGGGGCATCCCACGGGTGTTGGGCCTGGCAGGGTTGGGAACTCAGTGGCGGCTGGTGGCATCTCCAGCCAGAGCACCCATGTGACACGAATCGGGACACCTCGATCCCTGGGGTGGGTGCAGCCGCCCCAGCCCCTGTCACCCACGCTGTGACGAAGAGCAGGGAGGGCTCGGGTGGGCGGGCGCGGGGCCCCGCGGCACCGGCAGCCGCCCAGGAGGCCGGGCCGTGCCCGGGGTGCTGCCCGAAGGCGCTGCTGCTGGGAGGAGGGGGGGAATTAAGGCTGGTCCCGCTGGGCATCCTTTGCGAGTGACTGTGCAGGATGTGCCGGTGCCAAAACCCTTTTCACCTGTCGCCTCCCAGCCCGGTGACAGGTCCCCTGAGGACGCACAGCCCTCCGCCCAGGACAGCCGCCACCACCTTGTCCCGATCCCCCTTCAGGGTGCAGCTCTGCTTTAGGGGCCAGCCCTGCAAAGCACCCCAGCCCAGGACCCCCATCCATCGGGGCACGCCGTGGTGCTTTTGGGGTGCTTTTGGGGCGCGTTTGGGGCGCGTTTGGGGCGCACGCCGTCCCCAGCCCAGCGATCCCGAGGGGTGCTGGTGTGGGGAGAGCCGCCCGCTCCCAGGGCTGTCGCAACGCGGGCCCGGGCGGTGCTGGGTGTGAGCCCCGGGACTGGTTTGTGCCGCCGGGAGAGGACGGGCACTGGGTTTACCGAAACCGCGGGGAGCGGGCGGGCGCGGGGTGCCGGGTGCCGCGGCCGGCTCAGGGCTGGGCCGGCCTCTCCCAGTCTCACCAGTCGGGATTGTCTAAGGCAGTGTCACCCCGCTCTGGGGCAGGACAGCAGCCGCGGGGACGGCGGGGCCGCCCTGAGCCAGCCCTGGTGCCGCTGGTCCGGCTCTGCCGAGGCGCCCGGGGCACTGGGGCATCGTTTCCGCCGCCCTCCCTGCAGCTGCCGGGACACCCCGTGGATGTGTCCCGCTCTTGCCCACAGCCCTGGGGGTCACAGCATCCCCCGAGGCGGGCTCTGGGGTGAATCACCGCGACGTGCTGCGGGGCCCGGCGCTGCCGTGCCCTTTCCCCCGCGAGTTTCCGCGCAGGCGGAAGCGGGGCATTATCTCCCTCGCCCATCACAGGCAGCTGCCCCTGGGTGCGCTCCAGCTGTATATTTATAGAGATGCAAACATTACACCCCGGAAATTCCCAGTCTTTACATCACAGGCCAAAGCCTGCAGTGAAGCCCTGACCTTTTTCTTCCTCTCGATGTGTTCTGGGGGGCCCGTGGGTGCAGCACCATGCCACTGAGGGGCAGAGGGGACACCAGAGGAGCTGTGGATACCCCTGGAATGTTTAAGGCCAGGTTGGACAGAGCTTGGGGCAACCTGGTCTAGTGGAAGATGTCCCTGCCCTTGGCAGGGAGGGACTAGATGAACTTTAAGTCCCTTCCAACCCAAACCACTCTATGACAATTCGATGATGATGATGATGATGATGATGACACCTGTGTGTCCCCACTGGGGATCTGGGACCCCATCCCTTCATGAGACAGGAGAATAAGGACCAAGAGAAGCTGCTGCTGTCTCGGACGCACATCGTGATCTTAAAATCCAGCCCAGCTGTACGGTGTTCAGTGCCATTCCAAAAGTCATGGCTGGGGACACAGGACAGGGACCTGCCAGGGTGGGTGTGTCCCCCCCGGCCACCCCCCAGCTTGGTGCAGATGCCCCCATGCCTCCCCAGTGCCTGCTGTGTGCACCAGCACCCCAAAGCCCCCCCAGCGCCGGTGGCAGCACAGCCCTTCTGCTCCGCACCGTGCCGGGAGGATGAGGAAGAGCCAAACCCAATTTATTCCCTGCTGCATTTTCATGCCAGATGAGTCAGAGCACCGGCCTCTCTTAGCCTTTGTTTTGCTTGGCTGCCTGCACCCGCTTTCGCTTGGTGTTTGTTCAATATTAACTCCCTTCATGGCACTTGGGCTCAAACCAGCAAGTGCAGCAGAAAAAGCCACTTCCCTGCTGGGACAGGAGCTTTCCCATCCTTCGGCAGCGGGAGCGATGCACTTGTTTTATTCTATTTATTTCTTACAGTTTGAGGAACCCTGACCTTGGTCCTTTGAGCCACCACATCCCACCAGACCCATCTAAAGCCATCGGGGCTGGCAGGGGCTGCGGGCCGGCTGCTGATTTCAGAGCAAAACCAGCCCTAAACGGAGCTGGGGGAGGTTTCGCCCAGCACAGGACCAGTCAGGAACGAGCACGGCCGCATTCCTGCGCACGGGGGAGCCGCCAGGAGGAAGCGGCAGCACGGAGGTGTTTCAGTGCCCTGCTTTCCTGCCGTGCGAGCAGGAACTCCCTTCCCACCCCAAACCCCTGCCACGGGGGCGAGCAGCTCAGCTGGGCCCTCCAGGGGCTGTCAAAAAGTTCCACCCAGAAAATAAATGAGGTTTTGGCTCATCTGCTGCTGTTTGTCTTCCATCAAGCTTTTGGAAGAGATTTCCAAGTTGTTTTGCCTCAACCCCCCCCTCCATCAGAAGTCAAATCCAAGAATTCCTCATTGAGGAACATTGCTGAACAGCTGCCAGGGCTGATCATCTCCATGCCTGGCTCCTCTGCTCCGATGGGTCCCCACAACCCCTCGGCACTGCCACGGTGCCTTTTGGGGCTCGCGGGGAAGGGGATGCCACCACCCCACTGCTGGCTTGACCCTCCCAGCCCTGGTGCCATCCCGAATCAGAATGGGCTGCGTGGGGTGGGACGGTGGGACACAGTGGGATGGCCAAGCCCACGGCACAGGTGTCAGCAGGGAATGAGACCCCCGGAGCTGCAGGGTCAGCCTCGGCCGGGGCGCTGGGGCTGGCACAGGGTGGAGCAGGGTGTGGGATGCCAGAGAAGGGCTTGCCAGGAAAATGTCATCTCATTGCATAAAACGTGCTCCTCTCCCACTCCCCTGCTGCAGCAGCAGCAGCTCAAGAGATTCTCACCCAGGTTAAGTCAATATTGCCACATTGCTGCCTCTGTTGAGGTGCTCGGCCCCGCGGAAGGAGCTCCGTGGGTGTTTTAAGGGCTGGAAAGGAGCTAAGGGGACACATCTGGGTGGGGGTCCCGGTGGGATGCAGCACCCTGGGGCTTGGCATCCTCCCACGAGCCCCCCGCTGCCCTGCAGTGGGGCCCACACCTGCCTGGCAGCTCCCTGGGCACGGCGGGCTCCTGGCTGGCAGCACAGCCCTACTGCTCCACGCTCAAGAGGCTCTAAGGAGCTGGTGGCACCGGGTCTGGATACCGGCACGGGGTGCACCAGGCCTGGCAGCAGCAGGAGATGGGAGGCACGGAGCACAGCAGGGACCAGCTGCATCAGTAAAGCCACCAAAAGGCTCATTTGCAAAATAAACACCGCAAACCCAACCTTGGCAGACCCCGGCCGAGGAGGGAACCTCAGCACGGGGTGTGCGGTGCTCTGGGCAGGCACCAGAGCCTCAACAAGAGCTGCCAGCACCCCCAAACCACAGGCCCCCAGGTCCCCAAAAGCACCCTGTGTACAGAGGCTTTGTGCAGTGCCTCTGATCCCAAGCCAAGGTAAAGGCAGAATACCTGGGCAGTTTACATAAGACAGAGTTTTCCACTACGCCGCAGTTTCTCTCCGCCTGGTGTTTCACCCAGCAGCTGCAATTTTGCTGCTCTCAAGGGCATTTGCACACAAAAATGAGCCACGCCAGAGATGCGGGGAGATTAGGAGGATTAAGGCTGCAGAACTGGCGCAGGAGGAGATGGAAAGCAAACCCCTCTGGTAGGCAGAGGCATTTCACCCCTAAACCTCTGCTCACCTCCACACAGGGTTTAACGAGGGGGGCTCTGGGATGGTTCTGGAAGCTGGAAGAGGAGCAACCGGTCCTTTGAGCATCCAGAACATGTTGCTGCTAGAGACTGGGGGGGATTCAAAAAAACCAGAAAGTGCTTCTAGTGCTGAATAAAGACGTGCAGAATTTCACGCAGTGAAATAAAACAGTCTGGCTGGGTTTCTCCCTTCTCGCCCCCCCTTGTGTTGGGATCAGAGGGAGGATGGGGATGCAGGTGCTGCCTGGGCAGGTTGCATGGGGATGCTCCCGGCCTCTGAAGGAACCACAGCATCTGCAAAATCCTCCTCCCAAAAAAGTAGGGGAGCGCTGGTCTGCTCCTCAGCAGGGGCAGGAGCCTGGCACTGATGCGTGGCCACAGCAGGGAGCGTGCCAGGCTCCAGGCACTGCCAGCCCACAGGGATCCACGGCTCTTGGGGATCAGGCGAACAGTTCCTACCCAGGGGATTCTCACAATCGATTTGGAAGTGAGAATGGAAGCTGGGCACCATGAAGACAAAGCCAGAGCCTCAGTTATAGTAAAAATGGAGCTGGTACCATGGCTGGTAACAGGGAGAGCCCAGAAACGGCCCCGGCCAGAGCGGGGTCAGGCCCCAGCCCTGGTTCTGGCTGTCTGGGGGCTGCTGTGGGAGCGCTGCCGCTGCTGGGCTGCTCCAGCCTCACACCAGCAACCCCAGCCGCCAGCAGGGTCCCAGTTACACCCCATGGGACTCAATCCCTGCCGGACCCTGCCATGCCCACCCCCACCAGGACTACCTTCAGCACAACCTTGGCCTCCTGGGAGTGTTTTAAATCCATCCCCGCTCGCCAAAGGCTCCAAGGGGCTTGGCTGGATGAGGCCATGGGCACACAAAGTGCTGCTGTTCTGGGGCGTGACAGCCCGGCCCTGAGCAGGTTCAAGGCTCTGTGGGGCATTGGCTGTGGGTTCCAGCCTCACAGCTCAGCTGTGATCACCCAGAAGGGGATGGCAAAGCCAGGCAGTGCCACAGAGCCTTCAGCAGGCTCAGCTCCTGCGGGGGAACTGCCTCTCACCCCCTCAAGGTAGCCAGGAGGACAAAGCACGGCAACTGGGATGGAGGAGACCCCACAAACACACACAGAGAAACACACGCAGGAACACACACACACACGCACACACACACAGACACACAGACACACAGACACACAGACACACACACAACTTGCCTTGCACTGTCGCTGCCGGGACCTGCAGCCTCCCCGCACCCCAGGCAGGTGCAGCTGGACCCAGGCAGGTGCAGCTGGAGCCAGGCAGGGGCAGCCGGAGCCAGGCAGGTGCAGCCGGACCCAGGCAGGGGCAGCCGGAGCCAGGCAGGGGCAGCCGGAGCCAGGCAGGAGTGTCCGGCCGGCCGGAGGGCTCTGCGCTCTTTAAGGGCGCCCCGGCGCACAGGAGATCCGGCACACGCAGGGATCGGGATCAATAGGTCACAGCGTGCACTGACTTGCCCACGGAACGAAAATCAGCAGAGGATTTGGGGCTGGTGGGGAAGCTACAATCAGGGCTTTAATCCTGCATGGGCACAAAATCCCAGGATAAAAAGGCCAGAGCTGGTCCTAATTGCTGACTGCTGTGTGCATGTGTGAGCAAAACCTCTTAGGCTGTGGGGGGCCTGGGGGAGGCGTCTCAGTGCCTTATAGGGTCCTTTAGGTCAGAACTTAGGTTTAGATCTGTAAGATCATCAAGTCCAACCACTCCCCCAGCACCATCGTACTCGCCACTAACCCATGTCCCCAAGCGCCANCTGGAGGTGTCCCAGCAGTGCCGATGCACCCGGAAGGAGCAGCGATGCTCCGAGCACCCCTCACCCCTAAAGACAGAGACCACCCGGGAGGAGCCGCAGCCACCCCCGTGACTGCCCCTCTGTGCCCGCCGCAGCCCCGCTGAGCCCAGGGACCCCTCGAGCTGCTCCCCAGCCGTGCCCTGACTCCTGGGGGGGGTGTCAGGTTGACCCTGCACATCTGGGGGGGTCCAACCCTGCCGGGGGCCCCTTTCAGGCAGGGCTGGAGCCGGGAGCGCGGGGCTCCACCAAGGCCAGGGGAGGATGCTGCGGGGTGGGGAGGGGCGGGCGGGGCAGTGGCGGGCAGGAGGCAGGAGGCAGGAGGAGGCAGGAGGAGGCAGAGGCGGTGCAGCCCCGTCCCGCCTCCCGGCGGGGCCCGGCCCGGTGGCGGCGCAGAGGCTGCGGGCGGCGGCGGGGACGGGCAGGAGGAGCGCGGCGGGCGCCGTGCGGGGACGCGATGCACTCGCTCTTCAGGAAACGCAACAAAGGGAAATACAGCCCCTCCGTGCAGAAGAAGAGGTGAGTGACCCGGCCCCGGGCAGTCCCGCTCCTCCCGGGACGAGCAGAGCCGCCATCCCGGGGATCCCGTCCCGCAGCATCCCCCCCGCTCCGCGCCGGGGCTTGGCGGAGCTGATCCCGCCCGAGGTGTGGGAATCTCCCGAGAAGCGGAACCCCGAACTGTCGGCACCTCCCAAGGAGTGGGTATCCCTGGAGGTGTGGGCATCATCCGAGGCGTGGACACCCTTAAGTGTGGGCACCCCCCGAGGTGTGGGCACCCCCCGAGGAGTGGGCATTCTCGAGGTGAGGAACCCTGAAGTGTGACATCCTCGAGGTGTGGGCACCCTCTGAGGGGTGGTAAAGCCCCTGACGTGTGGGAACTCCGATATTTTCCACCCCTCGCGAAGTGTCAGCTCCACCCCGAGCTGGGTCCGCATCTCCAGCGCCGGGTGTGGGCACAGAGATTGTTTCTCCCAGTTCCCCTCCCATCGCAGTAGCAGCAGCTCCGGCGAGCAGGTTCCCTCGCTTCCCAGGTGTGTGTTGGGTTAGATCTTAGGGGAAAATAGTTTGGTTTTTCTCCATCTTCGCCCCTGTTCCCTCAGGACCAAGGATTTGGTCCATCGTCGTTTCCTCGGCTCTCTGACGGGGTGGGGACGCGTTTCGGTTGTACTGGTTGTTGGTGGGGGGGGGGAAAGAAGCAGCGTGTTGAATGTGCCCCGTGAAAGGTCACTGATAAAAGGGAAACGAAGTAAAAATCCCTCCGCAGGAAGGCTCAGCCTCTCGGGGCTGGACGGTCGACAGTCCCCAGCCCCTGCGTGCACCGGGATGTTTTTCCAGAGAGGTGGTTGTTGGGATTATTTCAGAAGCGTGTCCTGTGTTTCCCAGAGGAGCTGCAGGGGCTCTGGAGCATGTGGAGTGCTCCAGGATTCTGAGTGATTCAAGGATTCAAGATCCAAGCCCGTGGCTTGTTCATCCCCTCCCATTCCTCCCCAGCGCACCAGTCCTGGCTGGTGCACTCTGAGCAGCCGCCCTACTCCCAAAAATCCTCCTTTGGGAAGGAAACTGGGGAGCTGGTGCGGGGCTGAGGCGCCTTCGAGGACCCAGAAAGGGACCAGTCAGCCCAGAAGGCGCCGACATTTTCCAAGCAGGGAGCCCCTGGGTGCTCCCTGCCCACGGGAGCGGGGCTGTGGCGGTGGGAGGGTGCTCCCCGCCAGGGGAGGCTCTGCCCGCTGCTGCCCTGGCACAGGGGATTTGCCGAGCTCCCTCTGTTGGGGCTGAGGCTCCAGCTCCAGCCCCGGGCAAGGCTCCCCCGGCAGCTCGGCTGGCTCGGCAGGGCCGCCCAGGCTCCGGCTCCCAAAGCCCGGGGCACGCTCTGCAGCCAGATCCTGCCCCGGGCAGGGCAGGCAGGAGGAGACGGGGGTGGCACGGAGCCCTCTGAGGCTCCGCACCTCCCTCATGGCCCCGGCGTTCCCGTGGGTGAGGGATGGTGCCAATACCCAGGCGCATTTCTGAGCTTCGGGGGTGTTGGTGGGCGGCTCGAAAGTGACAAACCCCGCACCTGGGCTGGCAGCGCAGGACTCCGAGAGCATCAGGATGCTGTGAAGCAGGAGGAGACGGACCTGTTGTGTGCGGGGTGCCCACCCCGGGGCTGTGGCCGGGGTCCCCACGCTGCGCTCCGAGCGCTGCCAGCCCTGGGTACCCCATGCCCTCGCCACCCGCCGGCGGACGGGCTCAGGAAGGAAGAAGCTTCCCTCCGCCGCCCCGCCTGGAGCCCAGCGGCCCTGGGCAGGTGCCAAAGCACCTCCGGAGGCTGCGGGCCAGGCTGAAACCTCTGTTTTTCTGGCTGGTGATGGCTGAGGAAGCAGAGCAGGGCTGTGCCCGAGGCCTCCCTCCCTCCCTCCCTCCCTGCGCCCCGGCTGTCCGCGCACACCTCGGGGAGAGCTGTGCTTATTAGCCCCAATTTGTTAATTCCTGCCTTGGAGTTTACAAACATCTGTGAATCCAGGGAACACTCCCGCCGTGTGGAAACAGCCCCACCATCAAGATGGGGAAGCCGGTGCCCGACCGGTTGAGCAACTTGCTGGAGGAGGATTGCGAAGAAGCGAGGAGCTCCTGCCCCGTCCCCTGCTCCAGGCGCTGCCAGGCTCCCAGGCGGCTCCCGCCCAGCTCTGCTGCCAGGAAAACAGAGCAACACTGCTAAAATCAACCGCCCGCCCCCGCCCTCAGCAGGGACCGAGATTTCGACACCGCGTGAGCCCGGCCTCATCCTGCGCCCCGCGAGGCTCCAGGGGCTGCACCTTGGGCAGGGCTCGGTGCCAGGGCGCTGCCCGTGACGGAGCCTCCAGAGCACCGAGGGACGGGGCAAGAACCCAGCACCGGTTTGGCAAGAGTGAGGGGCACCGGAGCGTGTCCTGCCAGCCCCGGGAGCCAGAGCCACGAGCTCGGCTGAGTGAGGCAGGGGCTGCCCGGGGAACATCGGCCGGCAGCAGGACAGAGCCTGGAAAGGAGCCATGGGAGCCTTGGTGGCTTCCTCAGCCTCGGGACAAAGCCTGCCCAGGATGGGAACGTCTCGAATAGCAGCACTGGCACCCAAGCCATGTGCTGCAATCTCCCCATGAACAACTCTTTGTCCCCCTGGATGTGACGGCCACCCTGTCCCAAGCCCAGAGGGGCCCTCAACCTCCCATCCAGCAGCACCAGGGTCCAAGTCTCTCCTTAGGAGAATCTGCAGCAGCTCTGTGGTCTGCCTGGGCTCGTGGGCTCCAGGCTCAGCAGCCACCCCCATCCAGCCCTGGGCATCTCCCTGCCTTGGCTGGGGATCCAGGAGGATGATGGTGATGTTTCTTTTGTCTCTTGGACAAGTCCTTCTTTTGGACTTGGTTGCTTTATTCTGCTCGCACCCCGGTGCCGTAAGGCCCTGGGAGTTCAGCCCTGACCACGGAGCTGTTACATGGATGTGAGTCCCTGCAAGGGATGGCACGAGCCTTGAACAGAGCCACAGTGTGGGGGAAAATCATCAGCCTCCTTCCACATCATCTTCCTCAAACACTTGCCATGCTTACAAAACAGGAGGTGGGCTTCTCCTTCGGATAGTCCAGGCTTGGCAGGTAGAAAACAGTGAGGGAGGTGAGGCCTTGGCACAGGGTGCCCAGAGAAGCTGTGGCTGCCCCTGGATCCCTGGAAGTGTCCAAGGCCAGGCTGGACGGGGCTTGGAGCAGCCTGGGACAGTGGAAGGTGTCCCTGCCCATCTAATTCAAACCATTTGATAATTTTATGATAAAAACCAGTTCAGCCTTCACAGCTGCTGCTGAAACTCTCCCTCCTGCCAGCAGGAAAGTTACTCATCCTCGGGGTCCTCGGGGTGACAGCACCCACCCAGGAGAGCTCCCAGCCCCAGAGACCCTTACCAGTGCCACTGCCCATGTAAGAGGGGTGCAGGCAGCTGGGCCAGCTCTGCCTGCAGGGCTGGCACCCATTTCCAGAGGCTGTTTGGGAGGGCTGGAGTCAGCAGGAGGCCCAGACAGCAGGTGAGTCAGGAGCTGCTCTGTGCTGAGGGCGGAGCGAGCCTCCCATCGCCCGCCCGATTTCTGCTCTCATTTCCATGCACATTACAATAAAATATCACCATTCCTGTGAGGGAAGATAAATACAGCTGGAACAGGCTGGGCTGAGCACAGCAACCCTGCTGTCCAGCTACACCCTGACGTGGGCAGCCCGACAGAACTCTGCCCTGAAGTTTTCAGCCAGATTCTAATCTCTCCCACACCTGAATTACCATAGCCAGAGCCCAGCCCTTGTGCCCTCTACCCTGCCACAGTTTCACTCCAGTGTCATTAAAAGCAGCAAGAGAGAATTTCATGCAGGGGGAGCTGTGGCTCAGGGAGCTTTAAGGACACTTGTTCTGGGGCTTTCTGGAGGATTCCTGCAGTTTAATCCCTCCTAAACTCTGGCCTCCAGCAGCAGGGCTGACATGGGAGAGTTTTTTATGCAGTCTGTATAAATGGACATTGCATGGGGATGGAATTGAGAGCAGCAGTGGGTGGCCACTGCCTGGTGTGCTGATTGTCCATCCCAGCGGTGGGATGCACTGAGCAGGACCAGGATCCGTGCTCAGACCCCATCCCCAACCAACTCCCCTGTCCCTGGCCAAGCCATTCCCCCAGGAGAAGCTTTTGGAATGGGAAGGCCTCCCGACAGGAGAGCAGCATCCCTGAGCAGGACAGAGCCCTTGCCAGTATCCTCCCAGCAAGGATGGGGTTCATGGCACAAGCTCCCAGCAGGAGCCCTCCCAGGGACCTTGGTCAGATGGAGCGGTCAAAACTTCAGTAGTGTCTGAACATCCTCCCTTGGAGGGATTAAGGAAACAGCCTCCTGGTCTGGAAAAAAGGAAACTTGAGAAATCAAAGGGATTTTCTACCACCTGCCAGCAAGTAAAAGAGCTTTGGACATCCTGGAGATATTGATCTCAGGGAGGTTTGCTCCAAAAACTGCTCTTACCAGTGAGGGTGCAGCCTAATGAGAAGAGAGAAAGAAAAAGGAATAGAGGAAAAAAAGTCCAGTTTTTAGCAGCACAGTTTTCATGTCACAATAATTATCATCATATTCGTCTGTTGAGAACCTCTCTTAATAATAAAACCCCAACAAATCACAACTAAAATACTAAGAAAAATCACCAAAACCCTAAGAAAACAGAAGAAAGAAAAACCTGAACCCTAAACCCCCCCCCCGAGCCTTCAGAAATACCCAAACCCCTCTGAAACAAAGGTCCTGAGGTCAGAATTGTGGTACATGGATGAAGTGCTGCCTGCCATGGAGCAGCTGCCTCCTCCTGGCCCCCCAGCTGGGAGAAACCCCAAAAACCCCTCCCATTCCCCATGGGAATGACCTGGGGTCCTTCACCCCAGCCAGGCAATGGCACTGACAAAAAACAACTCATCTGCTGAGCACGGCTTTCCATGAGAGAGATCATTTTTTCCTTCCTGACCAGAGAATGTTAAACTTCTCCAGAAATGGCAAAGCCAGTTTTTCCAGGCTTTTATTATTTTTTTTCCATCTCTCAAACAAAGCCTTATCTATTCCAGCAGAGCATCTCTGCGTTTCCCCCCCTGCTGCAGCCTCGCAGGGGCCGTGCCCTGGGCACCTTCGCTCCTGGCTCTGCTCAGCCTCGTGTGTGCTGCCCATCCCAGCTGGGCTCTGGCCAAATCCTGCCCTTCTCCCTCCCCAGCTCTGCTCCATGCTCCAGCCATCCCCCCCAGCCTGTTTTTTGGCCCTGGCTTCCCTTTGTCTTACCCTGCCAGCAGCTCTGCTCCAAAGCCTGGATGCATCTATGGCTCTTCCTGGCAGCTTCCCAAAAGAGCCACGTCCCATCAATCCCATCCACACGCTTTTCCTGGGACAGATGAGGCTTCCTGACTGCTTTGCCCATCCATTTGTGCTTCTCCTGCACAGAATCATGGAATGGGTTGCGTTGAAGGGACCCTAAAGCTCATCTCATCCCACCCCTGTCCATGGGCAGGGACACCTTCCACTAGACCAGGCTGCTCCAAGCCCCGTCCAGCCTGGCCCTGGACACTTCCAGGGATCCAGGGGCAGCCACAGCTTCTCTGGGCACCCTGTGCCAGGACCTCCCCACCCTCCCAGGGAACAATTCCTTCCCAATATCCATCCATCCCTGCCCTCTGGCAGTGGGAAGCCATTCCCTGTGTCCTGGCACTCCAGCATCTTCCCCCTTGCAGCAGATGAAAGGCATAGGGAAGCCAAACTCCTCCATCCCCTGGCATGGAGATTTCAGCCAGGCTTCAGCATTCCCTGTTTGGCATCCAGCTGGATGCAGGGACTGTGATCCTCCTCTGGTTTATCCATACAGACCCAGCTGTGGAGGGGACAGGCAGGTCATTAACAGGGCTGACGTTCTCACACCAGGGATGTCCCAGCTGGTTGATGAAGTGGCACCAAAGTGACGAGTGTGGAGAAATAAATACACAAGTAAGAGTGTGGAACCTCTCACACGAGAGGCTCCCATTCTCTCTGATTTCTCTCTTTATTCCTGCACACCTGTTATCCCTGCATCCTCAGCAGCAGCGGGATGTGCGGAGCACACACCACGCTCCCCGCTCAGGGCAGGATGGGGTGCACAGGAGCAGCTCCCCGACACTGCAGGTTTGAGATGCAGCTCCCATGGGAGTTTTTATGAGAGTTCCCTGTCCCAAGGCCTCGGCTGGTGACTCTCACATAAACCACAGAGGTGGAGAGAGCAAACAGCTTCTCTGGTGTGCGTCAGGAGGGCCGAGCCATGCCCACATCGCATCCCAGCATGTCCTTGCTTGCTCCGAGCGAGGCTGCGTTTCGTTTCCCTGGTCACCCAGATACTGCACATGGGAGCAGCAGTTTCTGGATTACCAGGCAAACCAACACTGGGAATTGCCATTCTGTGCCCTCCCACCCCCCCCAGCCCCCTCACCTGCTCCCAGCCCCTGCAGTGATGGAGAAGGGATGTCACTGCCCCCGGGTGCCACGGGGCTGGAGGGTGGCTCTGCCCTGGCCCTGGGTTCCCAGAGTCATTGAGGGCAGGAGGTGGGGAGGGGTGTCCAGGGGCAGCACCCCCAGCTTGGGAAGGGGCTGGCAGGGCACAGGTGATGACAGGGTTGAGGAGAGCTTGTGGTTCCAGCCTCAGAGAAGAGCAGGGAGAAGGGCATGAGGGGCTCCTCCATCCCCATCCCACAGCGGCCCGGCACAGCCGGTACCTGAGGGACAGGGTCAGGGCCGGGGTGCTGCACTTGCTGCTCCCAGCACCTGTCAGTTCTGCTGATGCAAAGTGAGCACAAAGGCTGGGCCGAGGCTCCAGGCTCAGCTCTGCCAGACCAGGTCAGCAGCAACAGCTCGGGAAGCTGTGGCTGAACCACAGCCACGGATCCAAAAAATCCCTGGCTTAGCTTTATTTCCTCCCTACAATTTAGAGGTTCCAGTCAAATCTAGAACTAGAAACACCCCAGACTTCTTCTGGGTTTTGGGATGGTTTTTCCATCCATGCTGTAGATCCACTGAAACCCTGAAGATCCATCCTTGGAGTTGCTGGAGTCAGTGAGACCAAGGCAGGGCACAAGGAGAGGAGCCAGCACGAGCTTCCAGCTCTTGCCCAGCTCGGTGCCAGTCCAGCTCCCGCCTCTCACAGCGAAGCATCCCAAGCTCCCACCTGGATAATGAGCCTCTCCCACCCTCCTCCTGGAGCTCAGGTGGCCTCCAGTTCCTGGGTGGGAGGTGAGGAAGGCTCCTTGGTGGCCACAAGCTCTGCCAGGATGCAGGAGATGCCAGCTCTGAGCAACCATCACCCGAAGACACCCAAACACGTGCAGCACGTTTCAGAGACCCACTCCAAACCACTGATTCCATCTGACGTTTGCCCTGGTTTCTGTGGGATGATGAAGGTTGGAAGAAACCCCAAAGTGGATTTTGAGGAGCTGCTTCTACCGTTGGAGCAGGACCAGCCACCCACATCCCATCTCCCGGTGCACCCTACACCCTCCAGCCGGGATTATTGAACACGGAATGAGAGTCATCCTTGGAATTATTGCAACCACGACTCCCAACAACCCCTTCCTTGGCTCTTCTGCCCAGGAATGCCCACTGGGTTCATTGCTGCTGATGCAGGAGGTGCCAGGCAGGCAGCAGGCACAGTGACAGGCACAAACCTCCGAGTACCATCCTGATGATGCAGCTTCTATAAAAAGAAAAAAATCAGTGTAAACCATGCCCATACCAGAACTTCCCAGGGAAGTGTGAACTTTCCTGGAGCTGTTGGATGCCACAAGGCTCCTACAGCCTGGGGCAGGTTTGAGGTAGGGAGGAAAAAGCCCAGAGCTGGGGTTTGGTTTCTTCTGCTGCACTGAAGCGACAGCACATGGGGCAGGCAGGAACAGGTCCTGAAACTCAGCACCAGAGTCCTGGGGGAGCTGCAGCTCCAATCCTGGGGTCCGTTCTGGGCNGGGCAGTGCTGGTTGGACTCGAGGTACTTAGAGGGCTTTTCCAACCTTTACAATTCCATGGTTCCACCTGTGGATGCAGGAACTCTCTGTGCCATGAGCCAGCACTGCTGGGATGCTGGTGCTCCCCCAGCCAGCCCTGCTGTCCCCAGCCAGCCCCGCTCCTCCTCTCCAGCTGCTCCAGCAGCAGGTGACACTTCCAAGTGCCATATAAAGATTAATTCTGCCACCACATAACGAGGCCATTAAGGCTCACATTGAGGTGGTTGGGACTGGACTGAGCCAGCCCTTGCAAAGCAGCACAGCTGGGACATCCCAGCCTCGCCAGCAGCCCCAGCTCCCTCCGGCTGCAGGGATTTGGGGAGCACACCCTGCTCCTGCCTCTGGTCAGGGGTGGCAGAGCTGCGGGCAGCGCCTGGCACACGGCCCCGGGAGCTGGCCCTGGCAGGCTGCAGCCTCTCCTTGCAGCCAAAGTGACAGCAAGGAGACGAAATGTTTAAAATAAGCCCAGCAATGCAGAAGCTGCGTCACGGGTTGTTCTGCCTCTGCTCCAGCTCCGCCGTCCCTGCACTTGGATGGGAATATCTGGGCTGGCCCTGCACCCTGCCAGCCTGGCCAGTGTCAGCCTGGGAGCAAAACCAGTGCCCAGCAAGGGAGAAAGCACTGGAAGAGATGCAACGTGTGTGATGCCACCCCTGTCCTGGGTTTAAAGTGTGAATAACTCCTTGCAAGAAGGAAGCCCTGAGCACGGCACAGAGGGGCACAGCAGGGCTGCAGGCAGGGGCTGCCCATGGGCAACAGCCTCAAAGGGGCCACCTGGCCTGTGGGCATGGGGAGCCAGGGCCTCCCTGCTGCTCCAGCTCCTCTATTTCCATGCTGGACCCCCCTTCTCAGGCCCAGGATGGGATTGTTGGGGTGTCTGTGCAGGGCCGGGAGTTGCTGATCCTTGTGAATCCCTTCCAGCCGAGGACATTCTGTGATCCTCTCCCTGTCCCTGCGAACAGCTCTTTTCTTCCTTCCTCTGAAGCCGAGGGAGGCTCAGGCATCACTCCCATTCCCACCCGTGGGAGTCACCACGTCCCTCACCCCCCAGCCCGTCCTGGGCCAGCGGCCGAGTATTTTGGAAAGTGTTGGGAAGGCAGCAGTGAGTCACACACAGCTGCAGTGCCTGGCAGGCTCGGCTGGCCCCCGGCCACCCCCGGGGTCACGGCACCCCGCGGGCACCCCCGGGAGCTGTGGCCGGCTTTGTGGGGTGACGAGCCCCCCTTTCCGTCCCCAGCATCTCCAGCAAAGAGCTGACCGAGCTCATTGAGCGCCTGCAGAAAAATGCTGACCAGGTGGAGAAAAACATCGTGGAGACCGACTCCCGAATGCAAAATGTAAGCAAGGCACGGTCCCGCACTCACAGGCTCCTCCCAGCAGCCCTGTCTCCCCTCTGCCCCCTGCCCCAGCCCTTGGCACTTCCTGGGGTCTCCCCTCCTCTCCTATGCCCGTGGGTGGCTGCCCAGCCCTGCACTGTGATGATCTGCAAGGTGGGATGTTGGGGTCCCCCCACTCGTGGGAAGAGGGTGGGAGGGTGTAACAGGGCCCCAAAATTCCCCCCTACCCAGGGGGGTAGTACTGTGCAGAGTGGGGATGTGCATCCCAGCAGGGAGCTGGGATGGAGGAGGAGAGGCCTGAACCATCCTCCTGTTCCCAAAGGATGCATCCCAGGGTGATGCAGCTCCCCAGCCCTTCCTCAGCATGCCAGGCTGGATGGGACTTAGAGCAACCTCATCGAGTGGAAGGTGTCCCTGCCCATGGCAAGGGAGTTGGAGCTGGATGGTCTTTAAGGTCCCTTCCAATCCAAACCATTCCAGGATCCTGAGACAGGAGAGGGGAAAGTAAAATACATCCCAGAGGGACGGGAGACAGCAGAGCCCCTGCCCATCTGCAGTGCCCAGGAAGAGCGGGGTGGGATGAGCTCTTGGACACCACTTGTGTGACTCTTCCCCCTGTCCCCGCGGCACAGGACCTGCACAAGATCAAGGCGTGCCAGCTGGCGCAGTACAAGGAGCTGACGGCACAGAAACTCTCCGAGTCCGACAAGCTGCTCTACGTGCTGGACGGGGACGCGGCCGTGGCCCGGCACATGAAGCACCCCCAGGGGGACATGATCACAGAAGAGTGAGTGACACGGGGGACACCTGTCCCCAGAGCCCTTGGACGAGGGGGAGGCCTCTCCAGGGGCTCTGCTCAGCTGCTGCCTGCAGTGGCGGGGTCACCACGGGCTCCTCTGCATCCCAACTCCCATTAGGGTGTGTGGCCCCCACCGTCCTGGGCACATGGAGGGTGAGATGATGGCAGCGTGGCAGGGTGGCACCTGCTCGCTGTGCCCCACGCTCTGCTCCAGGTCCTGCCCTGGGCTCACAGCCATGGGAGCAGCCCCTGGCAGAGAACAGAGCACAGGAACCTCTGCCCTCTCCCTGCCCAGCCACCGCACAGCGCAGCTGCTGCCAGCCTGAGGACAGCCCACCATCCACGGGGGCCTGGCAGGGGATCACCTACACCCACCAATGCTAATGCCAGCCCATGCCCACATCCTGCATCCCACCCTCACCTTTCCCTTCCCGCAGCATCCGGCAGCTGAAGGAGCGAGTGGCAAACCTGCGTGTGAAACACGACCAGATCTACAACTTCCCCCAGCAGCACATCGAGCCCCAGGTCAACTGGTCAACAGTGATCGAGGAGAAACAGGTACCCAAGGGGGCCACCAGTGTCACTGCCTGGCCAGTAGCACCAGCAGGGCAGGAACTCCTGCAGCCGCCATGGAGAAACTGGCTCTTGGAAAACTTCTGGGCAGCTCCATACTGGGAGCAGCAAACAGCTGGGTGGCAGGGGAGGGGCAGAGGGGACAGGACAAGGCCAGGGGCTGCGGCACCAGGAGTCAGCGCTCGAGGTGGCACCGGTCCTGGCCTCAGCGTCCGCAGTCACTGCCTGCTTTAGGCTCTACTCCACAGCCCTTATTTTTTATTTTATCCCACTCCCTACACTCTTCCAGCCAGAGAAGGGTTAAACCCCCCAAACTGGTTTTCCCATGGCTGCCCTCCAGCACAGCCGATTTCACCTACGTGCTCCTGGGGCATCCATACGCCGCAGATCCCGGAGCCCACCCAAGCCCAGCTCCATGGCCACCTCCAGGAGGAGTCTCCGAGGTCTCAGCAGCCTCCCCCCATTCCCCCATTGCTAACCCCAACTCCTGTGCACCCCAGGACGCGTTGAGCAGCAAAGGCTTTGGGACGGACCTGCCGCTGGTCAACAGCCAAGTAGAAGAGCACAACATCTTCCACAATGAGGTCATGGCCATCGGGCCGCACATCGTCAAGGAAGGCAGCAAGGTCAGCTCTCCTGCCCCTCTCCTGCTGCCCTGCAGAGTCAGCCCTGCCCCGAGCCGTGGATGAAGGGGAGGGTGTCCCACCATCCAGGGTGCTGCAGAGCAGCACCAGAGCAGGTTTGGGTGGGTGCCCAGATCCACTCCCAGCCTCAGAGCTCACCATCGCACACTGGCTCTGGCTTTACAATGAGGCAAATCCCGTAAACCCACATCCCCTTCCAGCCTAAACCCACATCCCTCCGCACCCTGGAGCCCCTGTCAGACCACCGCTCTCCAGACACTGCTCCTAACCCTTGCCTTGCTTCTCCTCCAGGAAAACATGAGCGACTTCCAAGCCAGATACCAGAAGCTGCTGGTAAGAGCCTCTGGGGTCCTGGGGGAAGACCCCTTCTGGAGGGGTCCCTTGTTGGGGTGGCCAGGCACCCCTGGGGTACCCACAGAGAGGAACTTTGGGCTGAGCTCTCCCTGTGCCCCCGTGCAGACCGGCTCCCAGCAGCGGCAGCAGGACCTGAACTCGCTGCAGGACTACATGCAGCGCTGCACCAACAAGCTCTACTGGCTGGATCAGCAGGCCAAGGACAGGACCCATTATGACTGGAGCGACCACAACCTGGACTACCCCAGCCGGCGCCGCCAGTACGAGGTCCGTGTGCTCCCGGCAGCCTGGCCCCGCTCCGGCCGGGCAAAAGGGAGCTGGGCACGGGGCCAGGGGAGCTGGATGGGGGCAGGAAATGTTCCTTCCCCCGTGCCTCACTCTCCCCCAGCCCATCAAGAAGGGCTTTGAGATGTCCAGCTGATAGTATGGGGATAGTGAGGTTAATCCTTACCTCTCCCAAAGATAATGGGATGGGGAGGCACGATGGCTCCCTCACCCTCTTGTCCCTTATCTCAGCGCTGGCTTGGCAGGAGTCACATCTTTAGCAACATCTGCAAGGGAAGGGAAAATGAAAGCTGCAGTGGGGGAACACCACACTTTGTCTTGTGGAGCTGCTCAGCCCCAGACTGCAGCCAGGGTCCCCTCCCTTCATGTGGGGATCAATATCTCACCTTTCCCCATCCAGAACTTCATCCACCGGAAGCTGGAGGAGAAGGAGGAGGCCATCAACAAGCTGCACGCCGATGGGGATCAGCTGCTGGCCCAGAACCACCCCGGGAAGAACGCCATCGAGGTGAGCACCAGGGATGGGTCCCAGCTCCCCACCCACCCTGGAGCTTGGGGGACTTGCCCAGCCCTTCTCCAGAGTGGGACCCGGTGCCAACACCACTCGTGACTTTAGTTCCTGAGATGCCAAGGGGGAAAAAGCCTCCTTCACCTGCAGACGTGTAAACACCACTGGAGGAGCGAAGATAAACCTAAGGAGTTTTTCCCATCTTCCTCATTCCTGTGGCAATTACCCTGTGCCCACCTAGAGAGGATGAATTATGGTGGAACCCTTCCCTGTTTGGTGGGAGGATGGCCACAAAGATTTGCCACCTCCACACAGCCTATGTTCCCATGGGATCATCCCAGCCTTGGGTATTCCCACCCCAGATTCCCCCTGAGAGCATTTGGGTGGCTCCAGAGGCAGTCAAAGAGCTGCTCACTCAGGATGGCAACTGGGACTTCCTGGTGGCTAGTTGAGGATTCCCCCTGCCACGGGGATCCCGCTGATGCCCCCCTCCCACCCCTGCGTCGCAGGCTCACATCGAGGCCGTGCACGCCGACTGGAAGGAGTACCTGAACCTGCTGATCTGCGAGGAGAGCCACCTGAAGTTCATGGAGGACTTCCACAAGGTACCCCATCCCTGGGGGCAGTGAGTTGTTGGAGCCCAGAGAGCGGGTGCTGGGTTGCAGGAGATCCTAGAATACAAAAATTCCTTCTATTCTGGAAATTGGGTAGAAGAGATGGAGTGCTCTAAAACCAGGATTGGAGTGCTCTAAACCCAGGATTTTTAAGGCTAGGAGAGCACCTTGAGCTGAAAGAACACAAGTCACAATTGCTCAGGCACCAAAGGTCAGTGACTGCTTGGCCAAAGTGTGACTTGCAGAAAGCTTCTGCTCCAGCACTGAGTTTCGTGAGCCACAGTCGCTGTCAGCATCCTTGTCCCCAGAACGGCAGAGATCCCTCACCCCCAAACACGGCACGGGGAGACCTTGAGTGCCCCACTGGGAAGCAGAACAGGTCCATGTAGGAAATCACAGCTGCCACCAGCAGAGCTGCCCCCCGGGGAGCCCGGCACAAGGGCTGAGTGTCCCAGCGGAGCGGGGCAGACAGATGTCTGCTGGATAAATGGCATCTGACAGCCAGGGAGGCTCTGCAGGGGAGCAGGTCAGGCTGGATTCCTCTCCCACAGCCTGGGCGTGTTCACCGCCCCGTGAGTCTCTTGCCAAAGCTGAGCTGTGGTGCCCAGCCCAGGCAGTGCCTTTCGTGGGGATCTGCCAGAAGAGCTGCCCCAGGGGATGGTTTGCGTGTGGAAGGGCTTGGCTCTCCCTTCTCCTGGCGCTGGCAGTGGAGGCACCACACACCGTGGTGATGCTGTACCAGCGAAACAGAACTGAGGGCAGGGGAAGGTGGGACTTAACAGCTCTGCATGGAATAAGCGGCTCCTGGTTGTTGTTTCCTTCGATCTGATGTCCTGAGCAAGGGAAATAGTGATCCCTTGCCTCTCTCCACATATTCTGGGTGTCCAGATGCCCAGAGCAGGTCCTGGTGGCTGTGTGAAGACCATGGAGGGTCTGCTCCATGTTTCAGCAGGACCCTCTCTCACAAGAGACTTTCCCTTTCTGCAGTTTCAGAAGGACACTAAGGATGCTCAGGAGCTTTTGAAGAAGGTGGATACAGACCTGGACCAAAAATTCAGCCCGGAGTTCAAGGACAGATACCAGCTGGAGTCTCTCCTCCGGGAGCTGGATGTGAGTGTCTGCAGGCAGGACTGCAGGGGAGGCAGCAGCAGGAACCACCGTCCCCATGGCACCAGCAGAGGGACGTCCCCACCCACGTGGGCACCTGGCCCAGCTTTCTCCTGCTGCTGCCTCCCCGTGCCCGGCCTTCTCTCCGCTCTTCCTTCCCCCCTGGCTAGAGATTGCCTCTCCCCTAGCAACGTAATTGCTCACTGGGCTGGTTTTTATTTGTTCTCTCATTGAGTTAGCTCTCGTTATGGGTGGGAGCATAATTAGACCTGCTGCCAGAGGAGGTTGTGGAACTCGCTGTGCTGCAGTGAGCTGGGCTGGAGATTGCCCACTTGGAATGGGCTGTGCTGAGCCTGAGCCTAAGCCTAAGCCTAAATCCAAGCCCAAGCCCAAGCATGCTGCAGCAGGCCCAGCTGATGCAGGTGTCCGGAACAGCTGATGGCTCTTCCCAGGAGTTGTCCCCTCTCCTCCTGCGTGCTCCATCCCACTCAACATCTCGGGATCTCCATCTTCAAGGCTAGAAATAGAGCAGCTGCTGGAGAGCCCTGTGGCAGGGCTGGGCTCAGGGCTGGGCGTGGGGCTGTCTACCAACACACAGCCACGCAGGCGTGGGCCATGCACCAGGAACCCTGGCACTGCCCGCTGGCACGGCAACCCCTGGGCACAGTCCCGGCCCTCAGCCTGGCTGCAGAGGGAGGCAGGAGAGTGCAGGAGCACCTGGAGCAGGGACACGGGGCTGCAGGAGGTGCCTTCAGTAGCACAAGCACAGGAGAAGCCGCAGTCTCCGTCCCGGCTGTGTGGCAACGAGCTCCTCCCTGGCTGCGAGAGCCCAGGAGTTCGTTCTTCCCCTGTTTTCCTACTGGTTCTTGTTGTTGCCCCGTGCCAGGACCAGGAGAAGGCCTTGGACAAGTACGAGGCCGTGGTGAAGTCGCTGCAGGAGCGCAGTCAGCAGGTCCTGCCCCTGCGGTACCGCCGCCAGCCGCCGCCGCAGCCCATCCCCGTGGAGGCTCTCTGCGAGTACGAGGGCGAGCAGGTACCGCCATCCCCGGCCCGGGGGCGAGCAGAGGTGCTGCCCGGACCGTCTCCTCAGGGGGCACGGGAATGCAAGTGGCGCTGCGGGAAGGAGCAGGTGTTTTCCAAGCCGTGGTGGCTCCCGCAGTGGGGGCAAGGCGAAGGTGGCCCTCGCCCCAGTGGGAAGAGCAGGTTTTGCAGCGGAGGAGCAGGAGGGGTCTGGGGGAAACGCGGCCTCCCTGCCTCTCACACACCCTCGGGACGTTGCGACAGCACAGCTCTGTCACGTTCCCACGCTCCCTGTGCTGATGTCCCGGCGTGTTCCCGACCCAAGGAACACCGCCCCACCCCCGGCCATTCCCAGGCCACATCCCCTCATCGCCGCCACCACCGTGACCGTCTTTGCAGGGCCGAGTAGCCGGCCAAAGGGATGGGACAGCAGGGCCGAGTAGCCGCCGCGGGAGCGGCAGGGGTGGGACAGGAGCCGGCAGCTCCAGCTGACTCAGCAGCCGGCTTCTCCGAAAAGGAAAGCCGGAGCACAGCCCTGGAAACGCCTCCTCCTCTCTGCCCGAGTGGGAATTCGCTCGCCGCGGCTGTCGCAAGAGGCACGGCTCGGTGCCTGGAGGCTGCGGGCAGGGAGGAGCAGGCACATGAGTTTCTGGCAAGGGGCAGAAGCCGGGACAGGGGGCAGGGGCTGTGCCGGGGCTGCCTCCCCGCCGTTGCTGCCGTGACCGGTTCCTGTCCCCCAGGGCCAGATCAGCCGCGGAGCCCACTACACCCTGCGGAGGAACAGCGGAGACGTTTGGGAAGTGGCCGACAGCGCAGGAGACACCGTCAGCGCCCCCGGGGTCTGCTTCATGATCCCCCCGCCCGACCCCGAAGCAATAGCCCTGGCAGACCAGTACGTGCCCCCAGCCTTGGGCAGGACCATCCCACTGCCCCTCCGGCCTTTGCCCTCCCCAGCCCCAGGCCCTGCCTCCAGCGCTGCAGCCCCGTTTGGCACCCCAGGACTCCTGCCCCGATTCCCACAGTGAAGCTCTGCCTTCTGGAAGCCTCGGGCTTCCTCCAGAAGGGATTCCTGCCCCTTCCTGCTGGCCCACGAGATCCCACCTGGCAAAGGGGGCCGGCTCAGAGCCATCCAGGTCGCCCCTGCTCTGGGGGGCCATTACTGCATGGGGAGCTGCCCACCCCTCCCTCAGCAGGCAGGTACCTGCCTGGCTGCATCTCCCCTGTTCGAATGAAGACACTGCTCTACCCTAGCATGGGGTGAAGGTGCTTTTTCCCCCACCTGCTTCATGGCTGCCTCGAAGGAGCAGCCCCCACAACCCCTCCCGAGCTGGAGCTGCTTCCTGGAGCAGTGCTGGGATGGTGATGGGGTGATGGAGAGGCTGAGGGTCTGACTGACCTCCTGCTGTCCCGTTTTGCAGAATTGCCAAGCACTACGTGACCGTGAAGGAGAAGACCAACAACTGCAAGAACGTCCTCCAGCAGCGCTATGAGGGGCTGAAGGCAGACAGCATCGGAGGTGTGGGGCGGGAGGGCAGCTTGGAGCACAGAAAGGCTTGAGCTTAGGTGGTGGAGCATCTTATGAGGATGTTCCCATCTCCTGAGGGTCCTGGGGCAGCAGTGCTGGATGGGTGCAGGGGCAGAGCAGCCAGGCTGTGGTCGCAGCAGGCCGGGCTCGGGGAGTGCAGCGGGATGAGGGTTTGGCACTCACCAGTGGGACTGAGCCCACACCCAGCTTCCAACCAGCTTTAATCTGGTCTCCTCTTGTTTTCCAGATGCTGCATCAGTTCGGGGACGCCAGCTCCTGGCAGGGCTAGAGAAAGTCAACAGTGACCTGGACAAGCAGGAGAAAGCCATCACAGCAAACCTCCGGCCGCCGCTGGAGCAGAGCCGGGCAGTGCAGGACAGCACCGAGCGCTCCAAGGACCTCAAGGCAGGGGCTGTGGAGCTGAGGGATGGTGCCTTACAGGGACTGTGCTCCCAAAGGGTCTCCAACGTGGTTCTCAATAACCAGGGGTGCTTAAAGTGCTTAAAGTCCGGGAAATGGGGGATGGAGTGATGCTCACAGCTTCCTCCGGTAGAGCTGGGGAGCAGCCCTATGAGCAGCCTCAGAAGCCCAAAACCTTTGCCCTGCTTCTGGCCCCCCTCAGTTGAATGGGAAAAAGGTGCTGGCTGCAGGTGGTGGCTGTGAGGATGAGAGGGGAGCCCAGAGGTTTTGATCCTGCCCATAATCTGAGCACAGCAGGGACGTTAACTTTGCCACCACTCTCACCAGCTCAGAGAGGAACAGGAAAACCTTTGTGGTCCGAGGCAGTTTCTCTTTGTGGACCTGCTCCTCCAGGCTCCAGTGCCAGTAGCATCCAGCTCCTTTCCTCTCCTTCAGACCCCTAATTAAGTCAGGCTCCGTGCCACAAACCTCCCTCGGTTTAGGAGGAAGTTCAGGTCCTGGTTACAGCACTTGCCCAGGGCTGTGTCAAAATCCAGGTGCCACCACAAGTGAAAGCAAATTGCCCCAACTGCCTGCAGCACTTTGATGTCCAGGCAAGGATTCATCTGTCAGAGCCCAACGGCCTGGATGAATCCAGCATGTCCCTGACAGAGCTAGAGCTGCTGGGAACCGCTCCCCAGCTGGAGTTCCCTTGCGAAGGAGGGACAGGTCAAAAGAAAGTCAGCCAAAAATATCCTTCTGTGCCCTGCAGGGCTGAAAGGCACCTTCCACCCAACACAAATCCTCAGACCTGACCTCCTTCCTCACCCTGGACAGCCAAGCGTGCCTCCTTTGTAGCCACCAGGTCCTGGCTCAGCTGCTCTAAAGGCTTTGTTCCTCCTGCAGAACATCACCAACGAGGTCCGTCGGATTGAGCCTGAGAAAACGAGGAAGATCCAGGAGTGTGAGGCCTTCATCGAATCCGTGCCCAACACGGGCAGCGCGACCCTGGTGAGGAACAAGGTGGAGAACACCAACAAGAAGTACGAGCGCGTGGTGCAGCTGCTCAGCGCTGCCCAGGAGAAGTAAGTCACGGCTTAAATCCCGGCTTGAGCCCGGCCTAACGCAGGATCCTGCAGGAGGAGGGTGCAGGTGTGCTTAAACACCTCCCTCTCGTGTCCCTGCAGGGTTGAGGTGGCCACAAACCTGGAGAGGAGCCTCCAGCAAGGCCGAGACCTGCTGTCAACCTATGAGAACAAGCTGGTCATAGATGACACGGTACCGGAGGACTTGAAGGTGGTGGACAGGAAGAGGGAAGAGCTGCTGGTGAGTTTCCTGCCCTGTTCACATGCTGCACATGCAAAACCACTTTCCAAAAGCTGTGCTGACTCCTGCTCAACTCACAAGCTTGGGTTTGTTGGTGACAGGGTGGCCTCCCCCAGCTGGGGGTGAGAGCTCACCTTGACCGCAGTGATCCCCACCTGCTTCAAACACAAACACCTTCCATCCTCAAATCAAATCAAATCAAATCAAATCCCACTTGAAGTTCTGTGATTTGACAAAAGGACTAATGCAGACTGATTCCCTCTCTACTCTACCCTTGTGAGACCCTCCCACAGCAGTGCTGTGTCCAGGTCTGGAGTCCTCAGCACAAGAAAGACATGGACCTGTTGGAGCAGGTCCAGAGAAGATGCTCCAAGGGCTGGAGCCCCTCTGCTCTGGAGCCAGGCTGGGAGAGCTGGGGGTGTTCACCTGGAGAAGAGAAGGCTCCAGGAAGACCAGTACCTAAAGGAGGATTATAAAAAAGAGGGAGAGAGACTTTTTACACAGGCAGATACTGGCAGGACAAGAGGAATGGTTTTAAACTAAAAGAGAAAAGATTTAAATCAGATATTAGGAAGAAATTCTGCTCTGTGAGGGTGGGGAGGCCCTGGCACAGGGTGCCCAGAGAAGCTGTGGCTGCCCCTGGATCCCTGGAAGTGTCCAAGGCCAGGTTGGACGGGGCTTGGAGCAGCCTGGGATAGGGGAAGGTGTCCCTGCCCATGGCAGGGGGGGAATGAGATGAGCTTTAAGCTTTTTCCAAACTAAAACCTTCTGTGATTCTTAGAGAAGTGAAGGATAAAATGGTCTGGGAAATGCAACACAGTGGCCTGATATTGGAAAGATGGACCTGGCAGGGCTTTGAGAACAGTTATTGCTAGGAAAGCTACCCAAACTGGCAATTCTTCTGCTATAGAAAGACCAAGAACTGGCTAGGCCAGAATTTTCTGTGCTCCTTCAGCTTTTCTGTGAAATCCCAGGTTCAGACTAACATGGGAAAGCTTTCACTGCTCCTTCCAGAGTTACTGCACTGGCAAGAACAGGATCTAAGCCTTGCATGAGGAGCAGCAGCTATTTTGCACATTGTACAGTGACTTTTAAAGGTCAGCAGGTCAAGGCGGGAGTAAGAGGTGGCTTTTGTCCCTGTCAGGTTTACCAGGTGGTTCTGCTTACCATGCAAGCCTTGAACTTGGTTTTTTCCACACCTGGTGGCACTGCTGCAGCTCAGCACTGCAGCTCCAGTGCAGTTGCTGGAGTTGATGTGGGCGACAACAGTGACAAGAGCCTGGCTTGTGTGAAACCCCAGAGAATCCCCGTTTCCTGCTTTGTTTCCACAGGCCATGGGCACCGAGCTCCAGTCCAAGAAATTCCTGCTGAGGGAAGCCGAGCAGAACCTACAGAGGACCAAGACGTGCTCCAACACCCTGGCCAGCAAGTTCCAGGAGCACTGCCCCGACATCGAGCGCCAGGAGGCAGAGCTCTACAAGCTCAACCAGCGCTTCAACAACCTCAGCAAGCAGATCGACCACAGGTGAGACTGCGGGGCAGGATCCGCCTGGAGAGCCGGGATATTGGCTGTGCAGCTGGAACCACGCTGGAATTGGCAGGAGGCACAGCACCATCCTGGGAAGGAGGAGTTGCAGAAGGGCTTCCAGGGAGGTCTGAGGAGGAAGAGGGAGAGTTTGCTGGCATGTGCCGGCTGGGTAGAGCTGGGAAAATTTTAGGATTAAGATCTCTTGCAACAGCAGTACCAAGAGAACAACCCTGGCTGAAATCCATGTCTTTAGGGAGGCAGGGGAAGCGGGATGGGTTAAGAGTTGTCTGCAGCAGGCACAGGAGGCGTGACGGGACCGAAGCTGAGCTGATTTCCCCCACAGAACGCAGACCCTGCAGAAAGCAAAAAGTGCCTACTCCAACTACCGCACCAACTACGACCAACTGAACCAGTTCCTGTGCAACATCCCCAGCTACGAGCCCCAGGAGACCGACAACATCCAGCAAGTGGAGATGAAGCTGAAGAGCCAAGCGGTAATTCCCAGAGGAGCCCGGGCTCCACAGAGAGAGGAGAGGGAACAATGCTAAAAGAAACAGAACTTAGATAGCTCCTGAACATCAAATAGAAAAATTTAAATATTTATTCGATTTCTTCTTGTGCTCTAAGGTCCCGCTGTCCCCCTGTGCCTTGTTTACACATAGCAGGGCTGCTCAAGGAGGTTGGAATTCTCAGGGTTGTGATTTTAATGGTAACCCCCAAAGAGGCTGAAGGATGCATTTGGGTGTTGTGTTCCCTCTGACCTGTATCTATCTCTGTGCACCCAGGCACTGCTCAGTGACATTGCAAGCAAGGAACAGGAGGTGCAGAAGGTCTCTGCCACAGCTCAGCAGTACCAGCAGGCAGTGAAGGTAAGGACTGAAATTCTGCTGTGAGAGAACAGAGAAACAGAGTATTTGGGTCAGAAGGGACCCTAAAGCCCATCCCATCCCACCCCTGCCATGGGCAGGGACACCTTCCACTGTCCCAAGCTGCTCCAAGCCCCGTCCAGCCTGGCCTTGGACACTGCCAGGGATCCAGGGGCAGCCACAGCTTCTCTGGGCACCCTGTGCCAGGGCCTCCCCACCCTCCCAGGGAACAATTCCTTCCCAATATCCTATCCATCCCTGCCCTCTGGCAGTGGGAAGCCATTCCCTGTGTCCTGTCCCTCCATCCCTTGTCCCAAGTCCCTCTCCAGCTCTCCTGGAGCCCCTTTAGGCCCTGCAAGGGGCTCTGAGGTGTCCCTGGAGCCTTCTCCTCTCCAGGTGAGCACCCCCAGCTCTCAGAGCAGAGGGGAGCTTTTGTGGCCTTCCCAAAAAACGGGTGAAGTTGTTAAAGCCAGGGCAGCTTAGGAGGAGCCTGTGCACAAAGGGGACCCAGTAATTACCTGTTTCTCCTCCCACAGGACTACGAGTTGGAAGCTGAGAAGCTGCGGTCCATCCTGGACCTGGAGAATGGCCGGAATGGCTACACGAGCAAGAAGCCCAGGCTGCAGTCCCCAGCTGCCAAAGTGAAAGAGGAGGTAAAGCAAGGGGCAGCCAGAGCAGAGCTAAAGCAGAGGGCAGCTCATGGGAGCACTGGGGGTTTGCAAACACCTCCATTTATTGTGGGGGGCCTTTGCAGGGAAGGGCAGAGACTCTGGAGGAAGGGATTTTTCATCATTATTTTGGAATGAGGGAGGGGAAATGCTGGATTTAACACTTGTGGAAGGGAAAAAGGAGGAGAAAAGCCAAAAACCTCGAAGTTTTTCCCTTCTCCAGACTTTCAGAGAGATTTCACCACCAAAGATAGAAATACTTACAGTGAGATGAGGCCACAAGCTACTTATTTATGCAAGATCTGTTTGCTACCTGCCTCAAACTCATCCTGCCTATGGAGGCAGGCAGAAGTGTCCACCTCGTTCTTCCTCAGCTTCCTCACCTGGTTCTTCCTGCACCTCTTTTTGCTTATCCGGAGTAGGAAAACCACAGTATGACCATGAGTGTGTCTGTGCATGAGAATCCCTCTCCTTCCCCCAAAACTCGGCAGTTCACCGCTGTAGGTTTTTAGAGGAGCACCTCTTTAGGGCCTGTTGTTTCTGGCCTTCTCGAGCTCTTCCCAACACGTTTTTGTTCGGCAGGAAGCTGTTCTGGCAGCCAAATACACGGAAGTGAACGCTGTGAACAAGCAGAGGCTGCAGAACCTGGAGTTCGCCCAGAGCCTCCTGCGGCAGGTGAGCGATCACAGGAGCGAGGTGGTGATGGAGGCACACGTGTGTTGGGCCCAAGGACACGTGTGAATGACACACACGTGGGGCTCTGCCAATACAAGCTGAACTGGGAACAAGCCTAGCTGGTGTTTTGTCCCCCTAAATCATTTATCAGCAGACACCTAAATGGGACAGACCACCCCCCAGTCCCATTTCCCACTCATCCTAGGAAGCTCCATATAATTTTTAACACTTTTTTTTGCCATTCTGTGGCAGAATTAGTGTCCCTTGTGGCTCAAAGCTTTGTTCTGACAGCAGCAGGCATTGCAAAAAGGATTTCACAGAGAATACTGTTTGCAGATACTCCCTGCTCAGGACTTGCCATAGCTCAACTCACTCCTGTTATTTTGTTGGGGGCACCGATATCCCGGCCTGGATTAGGAATAGCGTGGCAGGACCAGGGCAGTGATTGTCCCTCCGTGCTGGCACTGCCGAGGCACCCTGAGGGCTGTGTCCAGTTCTGGGCCCCTCATGACAAGAGACATTGAGGGGCTGGAGCACGTCCAGAGAAGGGAACAGAGCTGGGAAGGGGCTGGAGCACCAGGAGCAGCTGAGGGAGCTGGGAAAGGGGCTCAGCCTGGAGAAAAGGAGGCTCAGGGGGGACCTTGTGGCTCTGCACAACTCCCTGACAGGAGGGGGCAGCCGGGGGGGGGTCGGGCTCTGCTCCCAGGGAACAGGGACAGGACAAAGGGAAACGGCCTCAAGTAGCGCCAGGGAAGGGCTGGACATCAGGAGGAATTTCTTTATGAAAGGGTGGTCAGGCATTGGAAGGGGCTGCCCAGGGAGGTGGTGGATGTGTTGTTCCACCATTCCTGGAGGTGTCCAAGGAAGGCCTGGATGTGGCACTCAGTGCTCTGGGCTGGGTGACAAGGTGGGGATCAGTCACAGGGTGGACTCGATGATCTTGGAGGGCTTCTCCAACCTCAACAATTCTGTGATTCTATGATGATAAGCACCAAAAGTGTGATTAACTGGATTTTTTTGGACTAATCTTTTTTGATCCTTTTTCCAACAACAGCAGCCAGAGATTCAGGTGACACAAGACTTTGCCCAGACCAAAAAGTCTGTAAGGCCTGTGGAAGAAGTCTGGAAGTTGAAGAAAGAGCTCGAGGATGAGACTCAGCGTCGGCAACAGCTCGAAGCGGAGATCAAAGCCATTCAGAACAACATTGTCCACCTGCAAAACCAGAAGCCCCAAGAAACTGTGGTGAAGAAAGAACTGGTGAAGAAGGTGCCTGACCCCCAGCTGGAGGAGAGCTTCCACAGACTGCAGCAAAACCTGGCAGAGGAGCAGCGCAAGAACCAGGTGCTCCAGGATGAGCTGGAGGCTCTTAAAATCCGGCTGCGTGTCCTGGAGCACGAGAAGAGGGAAGGAGGGCAGGAGTACATAGTGAAGGAGGTGCTGAGGATCGAACAAGATAAGGCTCAAGCTGATGAAATCCTGAAGCTCAAAGAGGAACTGGAAGAGCTCAGGAGGCAGGAAGGGACCAGGGAGAGTGAAGTCATCCTCTTACGCCAACAAATTGCTGTGCTGTCCAGTGAGAAGAACAAAGAGCAGGAGAAGGTAACGGAGAAGGAGGTGCTGAAGCTGCAGAACGATCCCCAGCTGGAGATGGAATTCCGGATGTTGCAGGAGACCAAGGAGAGGGAGAGCGCCCTTCGGCAGAAGCACGAGGAAGAGCTCAACTTCCTCCAGGACAAGCTCAAGCGTCTGGAGAAGGAACGGGCCATCGCTGAGGGCAAAATCACCGTTAAGGAGGTGCTGAAGGTGGAGAAGGACCTGGTCATTGAGAGGGAGGTGAACGAGCTCCGGCGCCAGTACGAAGACGAGAAGTCCAAGGGCCGCTCCAACGAGCGGGAAAAGGCTGAGCTGCTCAGGAAGATCCAGCTGCTGGAGGAGGAGAACTCCAAGGTGGTTGTTCAGGAGAAAGTGCGTGAGATTGTGCGCCCAGACCCCAAGGCTGAGAATGAAGTTGCCAACCTTCGCTTGGAGCTGGTAGAGCAGGAGAGGAGGTACCGCGGTGGGGACGAGCAGCTGAAGAGCTGCCAGAACGAGCTGGCTGCTCTGAAGAACAGAGGGCCCCTGGTAGAAGTCAAAGAAGTCATTAAGGAGGTCATTAAATACAAGAATGATCCAGAAACCGAAAAGGAGCTACAGCGACTCCGGGAGGAAATCATAGAGAGGACCGGAGCCATCGAAAGAGCTGACTTGGAGATCTACCAGCTGAAACAAGAGATACAAGCTTTGAAAGACACCAAACCTCAAGTGCAAATGAAGGAAGTTGTTCAAGAAATCCTCCAGTTTCGGGAAGACCCCAAGACTAGAGAGGAGGTAGAGTCACTGCGAGTGCAGCTGGCAGACGAACAGATGAAGCACATCGACCTGGAGAGGGAGCGGCTTCTCCAAGAAGAAAAAGTAAGACAGAAGGAGGAAGAACTTTCTCAGGTGAAGGAGAAAGTGGTCCAGCAGGAAGTAGTGAAGTATGAGCAGGATCCTGCCTTGAAAGCTGAGGTGAACTCCTTCTCCCAGAGCATCGAGAGTGAGCTGAAGCAGATCGACGGCCTCCGCGAGGAGCTGCGCAAGCTGCAGAGGAGACGCTCCGAGCTGGAGCGGCAGCTCGAGGAGCTGGAGAAGGAGAGACAGGCCCGCAGGGAGGCCGAGCTGGAGGTGCAGAGGCTCAGGATCCGGCTGAATGAGCTGGAAGAACAGGAAAGAGAAACGACAGAACGAGTGACCGTGAAACAGAAAGTGATCCTTCAGCAAGATCCCCAGCAGGAGAAGGAACACTCCCTCCTCAAGCTGGAGTTAGAAGAAGAGAAGCACCGCAGACAAGTCCTGCAAACCGAGCTAGAAGCCCTGAGAAAGAAGCTCCTTTCTTTGGAGAAGATGGAGGTCAAGGAGAAAGTGGTCTTTTCAGAGAGTGTCCAAGTGGACAAAGGAGACACGGAGTATGAGATTCAAAAGCTGAAGAGCAACCTGGAGGAAGAAAGTAGGCGCAAGAGGGAGCTGGATGCAGATATCAACCGCCTGGAAACCAGGCTGTCCGAGGTGGAATTCAACAACTCCAAGTCATCAAAGGAGCTAGACTTGTTAAGGGAGGAAAACCACAAGCTACACCTCGAGAAACAGAATTTGCTGATGGAAACAAGGAGACTGCAGTCAGAGATTGAACTCACCGCAACAGAAGCTCAGGATTTGAGAAACATGACCCATGTGGACAGTGGAATAAACCTGGACTCCAGGTTCCAAGCTTTGGAAAGAGAGTTAGAGGATCTGAAGCAGTTATCCAGAGAAAAAGATGCAGAGATTGAGCATCTCCAGAATCGCCTGAAGACGGTGGCTATCAAGAGGGAGCAAAGAGAGAACCACCTGAGGCGCTCCATCGTGGTCATTGACCCCGACACAGGAAAGGAGATGTCTCCAGAGGAAGCTCACGTGTTCGGCCTCATTGAATGGAGCCTGTTTGTCAAACTGAAGAGCCAGGAATGTGACTGGGAGGAGATCTCAATAAAGGGTCCCAACGGGGAATCGTCTGTGATCCTCGACAGGAAGTCTGGCAGGGAGTTCTCCATCGAGGACGCCCTGAAGAGCGGCAGGCTCACCATGGCCCAGTACAACAGTTACCTCAACAAGGAGATGTCTATCCAGGAGCTGGCAGTCTTGGTGTCCGGAAGCAATTACACAGCGCTCGCTCCACTTTAGAAACTTAACTTCAAGAGCAGCCAGTCAGAGCTGCAGCGCCTTGTAGACACCCAGATCACTGCAAAGCCTCGCCCTCCTTCGCGTCTTCCAAACCGCTACAGCCTCTGCCCCGGCCATGCTACGCAGCCACACCGCTTGCTGTCACACACTGCAGAAAACACCACCAGTAGTGGAAAACATCTGCCAAACCTTCTCCCAGTCTTCCTTCCTGCCTACCAGAAAACAACAGAAAGCCTTAGGACAGTGAAGTGCCTCAAGTCCAAAGACTCAGTAGAACCTGCAGTTTCCTCAACTTCTACTCACAGTTGTGTACGAAGCCATGTCAGGAGAGAGACTGAAGGTCCAGATGACTCCGAGGTGACCAGCAGGAGCTGGTTACATCAGCTGCATGTTGATAAGCCAGACAGTCCCACCGTGGACAACTGACTCAATGATGAGCTCATCCTCTGAGAAAACCAGCTCTGTGGAAACCAAGGTTTCAGTCCAGAATCACCACCACCTTTTGTTCACCTCTGTGCCTGTGCTGCTGGGGAAGAGTGAAGGTGTACTTTGATGGCACCAGCCAGTGATGCAGGAGGAGCATTCAGACACCACAGAGGTCAAGGAAAAGGACATGAAGAGATGGCAGAACCACCAGACACACGGGGTTGTGCACAGCATGCAAGGGAACCCAACGCAGAGGGCCTCCCACAGACAGCTCCTTCCCTCGTGGTTAAAAGCTGTTTGTGCTGGTGTTTTCCTGGATGGAGTTACATGCAGCTACGTTTCATTTACTTGTGTAAGGGAATGGGGAATAGAGGGGAATTCTATTTATAGTACAAAATAAAAATGCAGTGGTTCCAATCAGAAGGTGGTTGGTCTTTATTAATTACGGCAGCCTCTTGATCTTTGGCTGCACAAGAAGTTGCCGTTTTGGAGTCAGAATTAAAACACTAAGATTACTCATCTTAGCTATTGGCTCTTTTCCAAGGGGGAAATTGCTGGAGCAGCATTGGAGCCGGGACTAATTAGCATTAGATGGGAGTGAAGTGCACTAAAGAGTGGGACTGCAGGCGCAGGAGAACAGTGGATTGCACTGGGATGGTACCAGAGCCCATTCACTTCCTTCTTCCCAAATTTCAGCTAATACCCAAACCCCAGTGAGCTCTGATGTCCACGAAAGCAGTCATAAACGTTCCCTGCATATCCCTCCTGGCTCTGGGGATGAACACCACTGTTTTACCTTTGCAAATGAAGGGATCAGGGAGGATCACACTGGTGCTCTGGGGTCTGAGCCCCACCCATCCTTTCCAGCAGAGGCCAACTTCAAGCACCAGCAGGAGCACATGGAATGAGAAGAAACATTCCTACCCCTACAGCAGCTGTAACAGAGCTGCCATTTGCTCACCACACAGGGGACTTTAAAACAGTCAATAATTCATTACTCACTCAAGCCACAGATGAGCATCCAAGCTGCAAAAGAAATTCTTGGAATCAAAGTCAGGGAACTAGAGGTAAGGAGATGGGGGGGGAAAAAAAGCGTTTTGGAAAGTTTGAAACAATTTATTCAGTTGTTCTGTACAAGATTAACAGTTTTCATACCACCCCCACCATCGTCAGCAAGACAGTCCCAACACACACAAAAAAAAATAGAATAGTAAACTGCAGCTCTTACACCCAAAAGGAACTGCCATCCCCAAGTAAGTGCCATGGGAGCCTTCCCTCCCCATTCCATCCTGGAAGCGCTGCAAGTTGCCTCACCAAGGCAGAGGTGCCAGCCTGGCTCCCCATCAGCTGCTCTGCGTGGGCCTGCCTTGCTGCCACTCTGCTCCACACCACTCACTCATTCATTATCGCATGTAAAGAAAAAATATCCCACAGAATTTCCACCACATAAACATTTCCCTGAGGCAAGAGGCTTCGCTAAATTCCTAGAAGGAGGGCGTTCTGCTCTGGCCACGCACACGGGGGCTTCCCAGCAGAAGCATTTAAGTGAAAGCAAAGAGAGGGAGGAGAACCAGTACCTCGAGTCACTCGCTGAGAGCCCCTGTCCTGCCAGGTGTCCCAAGCTTTCAGCTCCCAGGGGAAGGCGAAGGTGCCGAGCACCCCTCAGGATGAGGCCTTCAACAGGAACCACGCGACATCCACTGCTCAGAGTCCACCGAGAAATGCTGTGCTCCGTTTTACCCACGCGAGTTCTGTCTTTGGCTCTTTTGCTACAACCTAGGTATTTTCTGTAAACAGACTTGAAATCTGAGCTGTCTCCGTTCATTTGAAATACAATCCACTCACTGATCTCGGGCAGTCAGGTATCAGCCCAAATAGAAAACAGTCTCACTCGGATCTTAACAAAAACCAGGGGAAACTAAAGCAGACATCTGCTGGTATCGTGGGGTCAGTGTACTCCCCAAAGCTCAAGGAGGAAGCTACAAGCTTTTCCTTGGAATACCAGAAAATTCTACGTGGATCAGCGCTACCACTGCACAACTGGGACGTGGCTGTGGGGGCCTGAGAGAAGACGGACTGGGCAGAGCAGGAAACCAAACCTCAGAAAGCTCAGGCGGAGCCTCAGCCTGCCCTTAGCCTGAAAGGGGGTGCTCAGGGGGAGTATTTAGGTGCAAAAGTTACAAAAATGAACAAGAAAAGACACTCCCCTATTGCAGATGGTCCCCGTTCCTGCAGCTGTGCTGAGCCCATGATCCTGGTGCAGGTATCACTGAGGAGAGCAGTGTTTCTCTCTGGAATTCATTCGACAGGTAGTGACCTCGGTTCATCTCGCTCATTCCCTCTGCCCACCAAATTGATCCTAACTCACAACCCTAGGAAAGAATGGCTTTAGGGGAGGGCCTGGAACCCACCTGCACATACTGGGATGAGAACTGGTGCTCCTGCTGGATTTGGGACTGTGCTCAGTCACCAGGTCACCACTGAAGTCCAGACAGTGCAGCTTTTTTTTTTCTTTTTCTTTTCCTTTTTTTTCTTTTTTTTTTTTTTGATGTGCAACCATAAAAAGCTCTATTAAATAAACCAGAATACATTTTAAATACAGAATGGTTAAAAAAGGGTTGAGGAGCACACAAAATAGGGCTGAAATGTGTGTCACTAGTCCATTCTTGCTCCACCATAAAAGGCACTGGAATTATGTCTTCCGATCCACGTGACATGCTAAGAAGTGTCCCATTCAATCCAATGCATTCGATGGCAATGAGGATAAAACTGAGCAGGAAAAAAGCATCCCTTTGGAGGGAAAAAAAAATCCAAAAACTCAAAAGTAGAATTCTAAAAGTCGATGACTGCATCTAAAAATGTCTCTCTAAAGAGTCTTCCTTCTCCTCCAGAGGGGAACATCAGGTGGTTCCTCAGATTCACCACACAGGAAATGTTAAATCCTCCGATGAAGTGTAGCACAGTTTTATAGTACAATTGGAAAGTTACTCAAACGTCTTTGAGAAAGCACTGGCAGTGCTAGAATTATCCAAGTAAATCCAAAGCAGAAGAAAGAAGCACCTTTCATACCCTCCACGGGGAGACCAGGGAGGTAACTGGACTTGGAGGTACTTGGCAGCTACAGACACAGCTGGGTGGGAATCCACGGCAGGACCACCCGAGCCTCCCTGCTAGTTCCAGCTCCTGCCAGTGCCAGGGAATGCAGGAAGGGCAGCAGCAATAAAACAGTGCTACAAAAGGCTCCTCTCATCAGGGCATGGCTCAAGGTGGCCCCGTGTGGGGGGCTCAGCTCTGAAAGCCTCTGAGCAGACGCCCCAATGAGTTCCTCGTTGCAGTTCAGTCTCTCCAGTTGTTGTAAAAAAAAAAATAGAAAAAAAAAAAAAGAAGAAATCAAAAGACACAGCTGGTATCCAAAGTCCTGTTCCTCTGGGTTTTATCCTATGGGTGCTGGAGCTCCCCTCCTCGCAGGCGTCACAACTTGCGCTGCTGTGCATTGGACCCTTTGCCATGAAGCTGAGAAGCATCTGAAAGAAAATAAAACCAGCTGGGAAGGGGGTTCAGCACCAGCCCATGGAGGGTGGGCAGCTGGGACAGCCAGGCCTCTCTGCACAGAGGGAAAGACCTACTTTTCCTTCCCAGCACCAAGGAATCAGGAAGAAGAGGATGTGCTTGGAGACATCTCCCCACGGGGAGCAGCCCAGCCTCTGAGGAAGGGACAAGGGAAGCGCTGAGGGTCCCCTGTGGGCTCCCAGCAGGAGCCCCATGGCACAATTCCAGCTGCCAGGGGACTCCTCAGCCTGTGCCCTTCTCTAAATCCACCCTGCCACATCTCCCCCTCCAGGACACCCAAAACACGTGGTATGGCTGCCTTGCACCTACAGGTGGTTGGAAGGAACCTGGTGTACGTTTTTGCTGCTGTAATCACAGAATCATCCTCCAAGACCATGGGGTCCAACCTGTGACCCATCCCCACCTTGTCCCCAGCCCAGAGCACTGAGTGCCAAGTCCAGGCCCTCCTTGGACACCTCCAGGGATGGAGACTCCAAACCTCCCTGGGCAGCCCCTGACAATGCCTGACCATCCTTTCCATGGAGAATTCCTCCTGATGTCCAACCTGAACCTCCCCTGGCACAGCTTGAGGCTGTTTCCTCTTGTCCTGTCACTGGCTGTGTGGGAGAAGAGGCCGACCCCTCACCTACAAACTCCTTTCAGGTAGGGCTTTAGGTGCTTTATTCATGATTTTTAAAAAGTATTTAATTAGGTGCTTTTTAAACAAAGGCTTTAGGTGCCCACTGATAGCAACAGGAACCATAGGAATCTCACCACTGATGGAACAGAAAGGAATGGATGTGGAGGAAAAGAGAAAATGCACTGAAGAGAGAAGGAGGAAGGAAGTTTAAGGAAGCAAAAGTTTTCCAGGAGCAATTAAAACTACTTCAGGCTGTGATGAACAAATGGGAGTCCTGAGACGTGCAGCTAAGCAGCAGTGGCACCGAGCAGTGCAGCAGCAGCTTCTCCTCCAGGCCAAGAACAGCTCATTGCATGCAAGAGCTCAGCCCAGCACATCCCCTTTCCACAGAACCAGCACCACATTCCCAGCCCCAGCACAAGGCACCTCCACCAGCAACGGCAGCACTGACCACACACACAGGCAAGCACCGGATGCTCTTTGCTCAGAGGCTTTTGGATGAACATGGATATAAAAGCACTTTTATTTAAGGCATCGACATTCCCTTGCATTTGCAGCAACCTCCCACGCACCTCGCAGCGTTCACACAGCAATGCAGCTGTGGGCAGATGTTGGCACAGCCAAACACAGCTTGTGCCACAAAACACAGGAACTTTCAGGTTATGGGGGTCACTTAAATATCTCCTGTGTTCTTCTACAAAACACCACAATTGGGAATGTTCCAAGAGATGGCAGCACTCGGCTCCATCTCGGATCTTTAAGTGCAAACACCAAGTGAGAAAGCAGGTCCTTGCTGGAGCTGTATCCATGGTCAGTCTTCCTTCACTTATTCCCAGCGATCTTTTGTCTTCTGGCACTACATCCTGCTGAACAGTCCATCAAAAAATTCTTCTGTTATAAGCCCTATGAACACCAGTGAAGTAACCACTCTGAATTCCCTCAACTAAAGGGACAAAGAGCTGCTCCTCAGTGACGTGGACTCCCTTCCACCAGCCACGTTCAAAGTGCGATCCCTGATCTCATTCTCCAGGAAGGGTGATTTACAAACAGGAAGGAAGGGTCTGGCACACCAGTGCTCACTGCTAGAACCTCCTTCAGCTCCACCACACCAGCGTGGCACAACCCACCTCACGCTTCAGCAAAGGAAGCAAACCCAACCAATTCTCTGCATTTTCACGAGTGCACAATGCACTCTTCTTTCTTCAGCAAGCAAGCACCGTGCTCAGCACTCAAGGGTGTTTTATTCCATGACTCCTCCAGGAGGCTACATGGTTATCCATGCACACAGCCACAGGATCAGGCTAGCACTCCTAAATCAGGCTCATATTGCCCAGGAAGACCATCCCAACAGGAGCAGGTACCAAGACAGTGGCACTGAACTGCACCCAAGTGCTAAAGAACACGCCTGAGAAAGCAGAAATAGGAGTTACCAGGGGAATAAGCAGCTCCCTGAAGCAGGTAAGCCCGATCTGCTGGTGCTAAATTTCAATTTCCCTTACTTCTCTCCTTTGGAAAACTCTTGTTTTATGCATCACTTCTGCAGGCATCAAACTGGGGCAGGAACAGGCTTAACTGCCAAATGCTCACGTTGTGAGCAGCAAGTGGAACAATCTGCATTTACACTACAAACTTGTCGTGAAGGAGATGCTGGCAATTAACTCAGTGCACAGACACAAGACAGTCTGGTCTGACACATTTTATGTAGGTCACCAGGAACAAAACTCCATAGAGCTGGAATATTCACTCCAGGGCAGTCCTGGCAGGCTGTGCACTAACAGGCACAGCTTTCATCCTGGCAGGATAATTCCGAGTATCTCCAGGAACCAACACTTACTGTAAGTACTGAGGATTCATCATTCCAGAAATCACAGAATCCCAGAATGGTTTGATTGGAAAGGACCTTAAAGCCCATCTCATTCCAACCCCTGCCATGGGCAGGGACACCTTCCACTAGCCCAGGGTGCTCCAAGGCCTGTCCAACCTGGCCTTGGACACTTCCAGCCACAGCCACAGCTTCTCTGGGCACCCTGTGCCAGGGCCTCCCCACCCTCACAGCCAAGAATTCCTTCCTAATCATGGAATGGTTTGGGTTGGAAGGGATCTTAAAGCCTGTTCCACCCCCTGCCATGGGCAGGGACACGTTCCACCAGACCAGGTTGCTCCCAGCCCCTCACTCTGCACCTCGGAGAGGCTTTAGTGACAACCACACAGCTGGAAAACATGGACAACCCCTTCGGTTCCAGCCCTGAAGGAAGCATCTGCTGAGATAGAGGGAGACTCACGAGGCAGAAGACAAACACGAGCGTCTGACAAGTTACCTGGCAAACTCTGTGGTAAATGAGAGGACAGGGCAGAGTGTGGGAGTGGCGCTGCATGGTGGGGGCTGGAGTGCAAACCAGCCAGAAGACCTAGAGAGAAAAACAAAGAGAGGAGAGGGAAAAAAGGAACAAATACACATCCAAGACAGAAATGAGCAGAGGAGCCGCAGCAGTTAGCTCAGAGCTTGGGTTCCAGCTATTGGCACTTCTGGGCGAGCTCTAGGGATGTGCCCAAGGTTCTCCAAATGCAACTGCTGGAGATACAAAAGCAGGGACCACAGCATGAAGCAACAGCCAGAGAGATGGGCTGGTGTGCAGTGGGCCAGCCCAGCAGAGCACTGATGTTCTATGTGACAGCACAGGCACAAGGGACACACACGTGACCAGCAGGATACTCACTGTGCCCAAGGCCGTGGTGGAAAGTCCCCGGAGCAGGTCCCGTAACTATTGCATCCTTGGAAACTCCTGCTTTTGGGGAGGAGTCGGAACTGAAGGAGATGACATGGAGAGGGAAAGAATGAATAGGAGAGATAATACCTAACGGGGTGGAGCTCAGGGCAGCTGGCAGCTTTGGGTTGTTGGACTTGTAGGATGGAGCCAGTACACTTAAGGAGGAAGAACTCGTTAGCAGCACAGCTCCACTAGTTCCTTTCTGCAAAGCAAGGGAAAAGGTCAGTCAGGAGAGGGAGAACCAAGGCACAGCATCACTCATACTTACACATCTGCAAAACAGGGAATGCTCAAGAATTCCCCCTTGGAAAAAGCGCCCTCCCAGCCAGGGCCCAAGAGATGCCAACACTTGAGGCCATCTGCAGATGGACACTGGCAAGCCAGCTCATCTGAATGTGGCTGCGCTGGATTTGCCTCCATGACTCCCTTGCTCTGGAATTGTGCCTCCATTAGGAAGAGGAAAAGTTTCCACACTGCCTGTGAGTTCCAGGGGGGATGCTTCCTACTCACTTATGGCAGCACACACTGCTGACAACTCCAGGCACCGAGGTTTGGCACCCAAAGCACCCCGGGATGTTATTTAGGATCTCTCTCATGGAGATTCTCATGGTACCACTGGGCAGTGCTTCCCAGCTCTCTAGCTCAGTAACACACAAGGCACATTTAAATACACTCCTTGAACTTCCCAGCTCTTTCCATGGGCCACAAAGGAAGGCAGGGATGAGCAGCCAACATCAGGAACCATTACTTTTTTGCTATAGATAAAAATTAAGCCCTTTATACCATTAAGTAATACAATGCTATAATAACATCAGTCTGTTCTGACAACTCAGGAGTCTTTCCTGAAATGTTCTATCCCAACAAATACTGGGAACATTTCTTCATGGGAAGGGTGGAGTCACCATATCTGGAAGATTTAAAATCCGTGTGGATGTGGCACTTGGGAACATGGGTCAGTGGTGGCCTTGGCAGTGCTGGGGGAATGGTTGGACTCGATGATCTTAGAGGGCTTTTCCAGCCTGAATGATTCCATGGTTCTATGACCACAGGTTATTTATTCTACGGGCCAGTCGTGACAAAAGTGGCAATAACACTAAAATGGCTTGCAGTAATTTAAAGAAGGCTAAGTTTGTAGATCTAATTAATAACAAATTCATCATTATACTTTTAGTTTATGCAATGAATTTTATCTCTTGTGATAAATTACCTTACTGCACTTTCTCTTAATCCAAATGGGAGCCCTACTGTCCCCGTAACTCACAGAGCCAGGGCAGGCCATGACATAGCCTGGGCAAAAACTGCCCTTTGGAAGGCAGCACAGTATTCAGCTTCGTGGTTACTTTAAGCTGAAAATGAAAGCTGGAATTCTGGAGGACAAGCCCAGGGCAAAGGCCACAACTTTCTAGCCTAAAGCAGCCAAAATCCTGACACAATCATTCGAGAATTTCAGAAACTGCTTTTGAAGTGCCCCCTTTAGGGCACTTGTGAACAAGGCAGGAGCTGGCAGCACTGCCCCCTTACCGGCACAGAGGTAGAGGCTGCGGTGCTGCTGACCACAGCTGGCTTTAGGGACGAGGTCAGCAACTTGGCCACCCCCTGGGTGCCCCCGCTGGAATCTCCGTTGGAGCCGCCGGGAGGTGCCACCAGGGTGAGCTTCTGGGAAACGGGAGTTTTCTTCACGGAGGAGCCGGAGGCCGGGCGGCTGGAGGCCGAGCCCGGGGAAGGGGCCGGAACGCTGGGAAGCAAAGTCCCAGAGGAGCTGCCCTGGTTTGCAGAAGCCCCAGAGGAGGAGCTGCTGGAGGAAGCCCCGTGCTTGGAGAGGGACCCAGCGACGAAAGGCGATTTGTAAGATTGTCCTGAAGAGCCGGAGCCACTCGAGTGCTTCCCGGCGTAGCTGAGAGATGATGAGGACGAGCCTTGGCTCTTGTGGGAGCTGCTGGAGTTTTGGGTGCTGCTTGGGGACGTGGAGGAATGGAAGCTCTGAGCTTTGGTTGATGACTTGACCTGCTGGAGGAGGGAGCGTTGGGGCAGAGGGGTGGAGGACTTGGGATTCTGCAGTTTGACAAAGGGAGCTGGGGAGGTGAAGGTTTTCTGGAGCTGAGCACCAGGGTGGAACACCTTCACCTGAGAGCCCGGCACTGGCACCGAGGCCGGGGGCCCGTGGCCTGGCCTGACCAGGCTGTGGTGCTTCTGCTTAGCCTGGTGGGCATCAGGAAGGATTTTGCTGGGGGAGGCTTGGCAGGAATGCTCTTTGTAATTAGAGTTCTCCGTCTTCTTGTCTTGAGAAGACTGGCCCAACGCCAGGGCCTGCTCAGCCAGGAAGTTTAGAGGAGACTGGAGGGAACCAGAGGATGATGTAGGGGCAGGGCTGGGCTTTGGAAATGTCCTCTTCTCCTCTGAGGATGCAAGAGTTGGGATCTTCTCTGGTGGAGCTTTTGGAGCTGCGGGAAGAGTAAAGTCAGGGCTCCCTCCCGCCCTGCTGTTCAGCACAGCCAGTTCCTTGGACACTGCTTCCAGGGAGGAGGTGGGGTTGTGAATCAACTCCTCATCCAAGGAGTCATCCTTGAAGGTGGCAGGAGTGGCAGTGCTGCTGGCAGCTTGGGCTGTCCCAAGGGACAAGAGTTCCCTGGTTTGGGCACTGATGCCCAGAGCTCCTCCCTGGGGCTCTGAGGACATGGCCAAGGTGCTGCTCGAGTGCAGGGAAGGGATGGACACCGACAGCTTCTTGTCTGGCTTGCAGGAAGAGTCCTGGAACATCACAGGAGAAGGCACAGTCAGAAGAGAGACAGGGTTCACAGTTTGGGGGTAAAAGGCAGGATACACACATTCTGTGCCCGTGAGCCCCCACTTCCCTCCCAGCTGCCACTGCCATCAATTTTAGCTGCTGTTCCAGTTGTTTTTTTCCAAGCCAAATACTGAGCAGAGCCATTTCACAGTAGCTGATGTACGGATACAAAGCTCAAACACAGGATTCAGGATGGCAGTCACTTGGCTTTTGGCACATACCAACCATGAGAACCAGAAAACAGAACTCACCTTCACTTTCACCTTAGTAGGAACTATAACTTTCTTCTTCGCCCTGTTTGGAGGAAGACAAGAGAAACGTGGCTCAGTGAATGCCCCCAGGGAAGGAGCCAGCTAGGGAGCACACCCGGGCCCTGTTAGAGATGATCCACTGAGTCTTTGTAGGGAACAGAGGCAGCATCTCAGGTTGCTAGGATTCAAAACCACATGACATTTGGTTGCTGCTCTTGGAAGCCCCAACTCGCACACAGGGAGCGGATCAGGGAGAGGAGCAGAGTCTTGGAATGGCAGCAGAGCAGCGAAACACCCACACACACACATCCTGCATCAGCTGCAGGACCCCACTGCTGCCCTCCTACAGCAGCACCCAGACAGAAACTGGCACAGAGACTGTTCTGCACAAGTTACACCTTCCTTTTGGGTTCCCAGAAGAAGCCAAGGATGCATCTGCCAAACTCCCCGAGAATAGATCTGGTCAGATGCAATCTCTGGTACAAGACATCCCTGAGCTGCTGGGTGGTGTGGCTGAGGGAAGGATGACTCTACACCCTACTCCACAGTGTTTCTCACACTTCCCCTCACTCATCCAGTGCCAAGAACAGGACCTTCTGCCAAACAGACACCAGCCTAAATACATGTCCTCATCTATTATCAACCACCAGCAAGATCCATGAGACCCTTTGGATTAAAGCCCCTGCCCAGCTGGATTCTGATGGCTGTTTGCCACCCACCAGCCTGTTGCACCCACCTTCACCAGTGTGAGCTCACTGTGTCCCTCCTTGAACCAGGCAACAAGAAAGAGGGAATCCAGAATCCAGTAAGGACCAACTGAACAGGCTGCAATAGTCACACTCCACTTCACCTCGCTGTGCCTGCCAGGCCCAGCACACAGGCCTGGCTCCAGGCTGTTGAACCAGGGGGCAACCTGGCTTCAAAGTTCTTATTTTTGAGCTTACTGAAGGCTAAAGCACCTCAGGAAAGTGTTGGGAGGTGTCACACACAAACAACTGCTCTCCCTAGACCTCCCCAAAGGAAGCAGCACCGATCTATGTGGGGGGAGCCAAGCAAGCTCAGGTGCTCCTGCACGATCCCCCCAGGCCCCAGGGAATGGAGATCACCAGTTTTCACTCCAAAGGAATGCTGTGATACTCACAGGACTGATGTGAGGTGTCCGTGTACACGCCTGCTCTCCTTAAACAGTGTCCTAAGAAGGGAAGAGAGCAATGAGAAGTGATATCCAGCAAGACCCAGTAGAGCAGCTGGGATCACTGGAGACAGAGCTGCACAGTACAGCAGGGGACTTAGTGAAATTGAAACCCCAGAGAGCAAACAAATACTCAGCCCTTTTCCAGGAAGATCCTCCTGAGCTGCCCCACACAATTCTCTCTCTGGGGAGCAATGCTGGTAGGCACTGGAAAGGCCATTAAGGCAGTGTGGACAATACCTAAGGAAAAAGCTCTGCCAGCTTAAAAAGCCAACTGGAGAGGCAGGATCATCACTCAGGGCGTTCCTGCTGCCAGAGATCATCCAAGAGCTCTTCAGCTTCCAGGCAGAAAGGTTCCCTTCCCGTGCCTCTCACACAGCAATGAAGGAGAGAAGGGTCTGTGTTGCCTTTGTGTCCCCAGCCAAGAGCTGAGGTGACTCTGTTCAGCACAACCCTTTCTGGAAGGACTGACTAAGCACAGACTGAGCTTCATCCAAAGCCCTGCACTGCTGAGGGTAAACCAGAGTCTCCCACAAACACTCTCTGACCCAAACCAGCGGCCACTCAGCTGCCTTCTTACACGTCAGGGAGGAGTTAGAAACATTCCTTCAGTACTGGCACATGGAATGTGATTCCTGGCTGGTACTAACAGACTTTTGTCATCCTTTTTCTCTTAAAAAGCAAGCTTCTGTTAGCCTAATACTCTGTTAATCATCTCTTAGTGTTAATGGAGGAAACAGACTCACGGCAGGGCCTCTCTAACTCATACACAAAATTGCTGCTCCGTCCACCTTCACGTTCCTCTTACAGATGAACTTCTGAGATCATGATGACAGCAAACCAACCTGACTTATCCATAGAATTGTTACAGTTTTCCTGGAGCCACCAATCCCTCCCTGTGGCTGTCACTCTACCCTCTGCCTTTACACCACCATTCAGAGAATATCTTGAGTTGGATGGGACCCAGAAAGATCAAGTCCAACTCCAAGTCCCAGCAGGAGAAACCATTGTCCTTGAGCCACTGGAAAGCCATCAGGAAACCCACTTTTATTGAGTCATTCTGTACTGAATTCCACTGGAAGTGCCTCCTATGCTGAATCTTGGGTGAACACCTGAATGCCCAACAAGAGTTTCACCATCAAACTTGGGAGTTAAAGATTTTAATTTCCTTTTATTCAAAGAAAAGTTTTTAAAACTTGGCAAGCCAAGACCCTCAGGCTGGGTATATCTTCATTAACTAAGTAGGAATCTTTCCCCACCTCCTAATGCCATCTTTCAGCTCCTGCACCACCACGCTACAACCAAGCTCAGCACTGAGCTTCCAGTGCACATGCAACTGCAACAAACAGTCATGGACCTTTCCAAGTGGATCTGTGATGTGCTGCTCGTAGTTACTGCTCTTAGGAACTGCCACCTGCATCTTCCTTTATCCCCCCGACACCCAGAAAGCAAATTCAGCAGAGAGAAGACAGCACTGCCCAGCTCATGAAATGCAAAGAGACAGGTCATGGAACAGCTTGGCTTGGAAGGAACCTTAAAGATTCCAGAAGGAAGACTGCGGAGTTGTCCTTTCTTTAAAAGTACTGAGCAAAACAAAGCAAGCCAGAAGGTGATGACAGTCCCAGCAGAAGGACTCTGCCATTTTTGTGGCTCTCTGCCACTGCCAGCTCAAGGGCAGGGATGATGGAGAGTGGGAAAGAGCAGGAAACAGCAGTGAGGGTACAGAAACCACACCAAATTCTACTGACTCTAATAAGCCCCTAAAACTTTTCTGCTTTGCTTTCTTTTGGGAATACCCGAGAAGACTTCCCAAAGTGTCTGGAAAATGTATCCCTTGTGATTACAAAGCGATCCTTTGTAATACAGAGCCAAGAAAGTACAGACCGGCCCGTGGGCCTGACCTCAGTGCCAGTTCTACCTGCCAGTGGCATGTCTGACATCAACACAGGACCAAGGCTACTCAGCACTGCCATTTACAGTCCTGACTGCACTCAGGACGTTTCTGAGGTGAGAAGGGACAGAGGGAAGGGGGAGAATATGCTGGAGGGCAGGGCTGCCATTCACAGGGCCCTTCCCATGCTGGAGAAAGGGACCAACACAAACTTTGTGAAGCTCAGTGAAATCCAGCACCAAGTCCTGCAGCTGGGATGGAATAACCCTGGGCAGCTGCCCTGCAGGAAAGGACCTGGGGGTCCTGGGGGGCAAGCTGAAGGGGAGCCACTGCTGCAAAGGTGTCCTGCTGAGAGCAAACCTGTGCAGCACCCGGGAGGGCACATCTGGACACAGATCCAGTTTCAGGGTCCCCACAACACAGGAGAGATGCCAACAAACTGGAGACAGCCCGAGGAACAGGGACACGTGACAGCCAAGGAGAGGTGGAGGGAACTGGGTTTGCTCAGCCTGGAAAAGGAGAAGCCCCAGGAGGAGTCTGATGGCAGTTTTCCACTACCTAAAGAGTGGTGGGGACAGGGAGACACGAACAAGATGGAGCCAGACCTTTCTCAAAGGCGCACAGTGAAAAACAAAAGCAGGGAATATTCAGTTCAGTGCAGCAAGAGGAATTCTTATTAGAAATAAGGAGAAAAGATTTCATGAAGAGCGATCAAGTACCAGAACAGGAGCCCAGAGATGCTGTGGTCATCTCCATCCTCGGGAATTTCCAAAATTCCACATGCCAAAGCCCTGAGCACTCTGATCTAACTCTGAAGCCAGCCATTCCCTGAGCAAGGGCAGGACTAACGACCTTCCCAGGTCCCTTGGGACGAGGAATCCCTTGATTCTTGCTCACCTGGCCTGCATCCAGCCTTTTGGCCAAAGGGGCTTCACCTCTCCTTCTAGGAAGGTCTTCACATAATCCTCTAGAGACTGAGCCTTATTCTTGTCAAGGTCATAACCATCCAACTTAATCTTCACCAAGTGGCAAAGCAGCTCCCTGAGGAACAGGAAGATTTCAGATACAGTTACGCAGATTGACCTTTCCCACTTGGAGATCATCCTCTTTATCCGGGCTGGATAAACACACCAAGACACACCTGGCTCTTGCTAACACAACCCTGCACTGCCTCCCCAGGAACGGGGAAGGGAAGGGCACATTCCGTGCTCTGTGTGCACACACGTGGATGCACCAGGGAGAAAAGTCTTGTTACCCCTTCCCAGTGTAATCTCCTGAAACGGCTGAGGTAGCAAACCAGTGCCAGAGCCACAGGCACCAGTAACAACCACAGAACTGAACCTCTCAGCAAGGAGAAGGCAGGAAGCAAAGCTGGCTGTGTCCTAAATGAATCAGCAGCACAAATTGATTTGTTCCAGAATAAGAAGACAAAGACAGCAAGACTGATTTTCCTTTGACCCTTTGTCACTCTCCCCTGTTCTCAGCACTCCCTTTTCTGTCAGCCCCCCAAGTGCCAGGGGCAGCAAAACCCAACAGCTTCAACTGCTTCCATAACCAGAGCCTGGGCGTGTTAAGAGTCTGGGCTGTAGGATGTCAGCAATTCAGCTGAATCCCTTCTGTTCCCAAAGATCTGACTCTCTCTTTTGGACTCTGCACAGAGGCTTCTCGGCACTTCTCTCAGAGTTAGCCTGGGCCTGAAATCAGCTTTAGGGTGAGATGTAACAAATGCAGTAATGGCTTCCATAAACAGCGCCATGTGCCACGAGCCTCCAAGCTGACTGTTCCTACAGGTGATCAGCACTGCTCTGAAAACAAGACACAGACACCAAAATGCTTCACTGCCAACTGCAAAGAGTGACACAGGTCATGGGTTTGCTTAATATCTCAGTTATTCAAACCTGATTTCATCATTCCACTGGAATTTCTTCCGCGGGCCCGCGACGCGCTTCCCTCCCTTTTCTTCATCCTCATCATCATCAGAACAAACTCGCTGCTCTTTGTCCTTTTCCTCTTCCAGCATCCTAAAATGGAGACAGAAAACGTGGAAGTGATTGTCCTGCAGGTTCAAGGAGAGGATTAAGTATCTCTGAACAGCACTGGTCAGAGCTCTCAATACCAGCAATCTCCGGCTTAGGGTGCAAGCTGAGCTATGGGCTCAAGGTTAAGAAATCTCCCAATATTTTGTAATAGAGATCATGGGACTAAGCCAGCCTGACTGTTCCCAGGCTGCCATGTTCCCAAAGACACGCCTGCACACGCAAACCCCTCAGCCAAGCTCTGGTCCCATCAGTGCTGCTGTAGCTGACATCGCCACAGGCAGCACAAAGAACACACACAACTCAACTGGGCCAATCGATGCCCATCAGCAAACTTAGCCTACAGAACAAAAAGAGGTGGTAAACTTCAGGAGAGCAGCCTCCAGGCCACAGGGAGCCTGCTGGGGAACGAGCAAACGAGGAGCTTACTTGGCAAACTTGGCCTGAGTATGGGCTTGGCATTCCTCCTGGTACTTGGCCACCTGCTCCGGCATGGCCCTTCCAATGGCTTCCTTCAGCTTCTGCAGAGGCTCCTTCAGCCGGCCACCCTGGAGCAAGCACAGAGCACCCTGAAGCTCCACGTGGCCGGGACACCAAAACCCAGCTGGTTCGGAACCCACCCCGCAGCCAGCGTGCCGGGCCAGTGCCCCATGGAGGCTGTCTGGGGACACGAGCCACTCTGTGCACGGCAGGAGCACCGCACACACACCCAGGGGCTGGGCTGGTACGTTCCCTCACCTGCTCGTAGAGGTAGAGCCTGCGGGCTCGCTTCAGCAGGGTGTCCTTGCTGCAGGGGAAGAAGGCGGCCAGGTGAGCGTAGACCCCCGAGCGCACCTGGCTGCTCAGCTCCCGCGTCTGCAGCTCGATGCTGGGGACACAAACACAGCGTTAGCAGGGCCTGACAGCGATCCTCTGAGCAACCAGGGCAACTCTGAGGGGAGCTGGAGGCAGGGAGACAGGGACAGAGGACAAGGCACGCTGCGTGGAGGTTCTTTGGGTTCTAGGATCAGCAGACTTTATCCCAAGCTATGCTTTGAATCTGGTCTGGGAGCAGCTGGAGAAGGAACACGTGGAAGTCAGCGGTCTCCTCTGTTCCGCAGCTCTCCCCGGCAGCTGAGTGCAGGAGGGTCAGGCACTGACATGGGAAGTGCCCACTGGTTATGTCAGAGGCTACGGCAGTGGAATTCAGGAAATACAAAATCAAACTTCATCCCTTGGGTCTCAACTTCCAAGTGAGTGGATGAGAGAGATCAGAGTGTGCCAAACCCATCTACACAGTTAAACAGAACTTAGGAGCCTGGCTTTTTAAGCCACCTTTTGGTGTCAGAAAGTGTAAAAAATGCCAAGAGATTCATCAACACCATCATCAAAGTGACAGAAGGCTTTGGGTTGGGAGGGACCATCTTGCTCCACCCCCTGCCATGGGCAGGGACAATTTCCACTACCCTAGGCTGCTCCAAGCCCCATCCAGCCTGGCCTTGGACACTTGCAGGGATCCAGGGGCAGCCACAGCTTCTCTGGGCACCCTGTGCCAGGGCCTCCCCACCCTCCCAGGGAACAATTCCTTCCCAATATCCCATCCATCCCTGCCCTCTGGCAGTGGGAAGCCATTCCCTGTGTCCTGTCCCTCCATCCCTTGTCCCAAGTCCCTCTCCAGCTCTCCTGGAGCCTCTTTAGGCCCTGCAAGGGGCTCTGAGCTCTCCCTGGAGCCTTCTCCTCTCCAGGTGAACACCCCCAGCTCTCCCAGCCTGGCTCCAGAGCAGAGGGGCTCCAGCCCTTGGGGCAGCTCCGTGGCCTCCTCTGGACTCTCTCCAGCAGCTCCACGTCCCTCTGCTGTCGGCCCCAGGGCTGGGGCAGCTCTGCAGGTGGGGTCTCACCTGAGGGGGCAGAATCCCCTCCTCCCCTGCTGCCCACGCTGGGGCTCAGCCCAGCACAGGGGGGTTCTGGGTGCACACAGGGGAGCATGTCCAGCCTCTCACCCACCAACACCCCAAATCCTTCTCCAAGGGCTGTTCTCAGTGAGTTCTTTTCCCAGTCTATATTCAAGTCTGGGGTTGCCCTGATCCAAATTGTACAGCAAAGTTGTACAAATCTGTCTAAATCTTCTCTGAATGAGGCTGAAGTGATCGGTCTGACACCAGACAAGGACTGTTTGTGCAGCCAGCACTGGAATGCTGGAAGGTGGTAATCAGCCCTGGAAATGAGAGGGAAACAGAGTCCCAAACCTCCCCTTGGCAGTTTTCTGCAAGTGCCTGGATAAACCTCAATGAAATTAAAGCCTGGGTGTCAGTATTATTGCACTGATCACAAAGCCCTGTGCATTCACCAGCCCTCTCCAGGCACTGGCAGAAGAATGAAGCCATTATCTGCAGCTGCCTGAGCAACACTGGCACTCTGTAATTTGGGGCCTCGAAAACACAGAGCAGGAATGGAATTCCTCCAGTTTTCCCAGATAACCAGTTGAACGCAGCAGCCTTATCCCAGTTACAAACAATTCTATATAGCATGTAAATTAAATAGCAAAAACCTGCCTGACATCTCTCACAGGGAGAGATTTACTGGTCTTGCATCAAGCTAAACTCACAGGTCAAGTGACCAAATTTAGGCAAATAATTATCAGGCAGCATCTTGAGAACAGGAGGCCTGGATACATCCCCTCCAACGTTCTCCTACCTCATCATATTTCAACTAAAAGCCATTTCTAGGAGACTTTCATGTTATTCTGGCCTGGAAGACCTGTACAAGGACAACCCCACAATTCCTGCTGAACCTGCTCCTGAATTTACCAAAAATGCTCTGCCTAATGCTCTCCTTTCCCACACCTCTCTGCTGCCAGCACTTACTCCAGTATGATGTTGTTGATGTCCTGAGTGAAGAATCTCTGCTTGCCTTCTCCCTCAGCAGCTCTGGCAGCCTGCAAGTCAGGAAATAACACAGATCATCAGCAGTTCACAGCTGGCACAAGCAACCAAGTGTCTTCTAAACCAGCAAGGAATTACTGCAAAACGAGGCACAGTTTTATCACATAAACTCTGTCACAGCAGAGGTGAGATCGTGCCCTGTCCTCTCACACCTCCCCAGTTCAAGTCCAACCCTGCCTGACCTGGTAACACCATGTCCTGCACACCTTGTGACCTTCCCAGGCTGGATTCTCCCCTCCAGATGCACTGGGGTGACCAGTCTGGAGTGAAGATTCCTCTGTTTAATGGGACAAAGGAGATGGCTTGGTGGCTTCTTCAGCAAACTTGCCACGGGAAGAACAACAGCTTCAGGGCATGGTTTTAACTTCACAATAGACTGAGGAATATGAGCACAGAGCTTGTCCCTGGACCAGGAAAGCTCATCCTAATCCCATCTAAGGAAGGTTGAGGAGACTTATCACCAAGTTTTCTAGATCAGTCTGGAAACTAAGCCAAGAAACCAACAGAGAAGAGTCACAGCCACAGGGGATGTGTTATTCCCAGTCAACACCATGGAAACGAATTTTAAAAAAGTCCTGTTCAGGAAGCTTCCTGAGCTATGACTGCAGCTCACAAAGCACTGCCCAAAAACATCACACCCATGAAAAATATGTCCAGCAGGAAAATAATTCCAAGAGATGAATGAGATAGGAGCAAATTGCCAAGAGCTCTCAGTTTTTTCTGAGTGGGGATATAAACAAAACTGGGATTTGGCACAAGGCACCACAGTGAGTTAGTGATTCCTTGCACGAGAAAGGGGACCAGGAGAGGATTTTGAAATCCCATGATTTACCACTCCAAAGTTGAGGCAGGCAAGCAATTAATTTATGCCCAGAAGGTGAACATTCCTCCCTGTCAGCAGCAGGTCACAGGCAGCTGGTGATATCAAAGGAGAAGGCTCAATGCTAAGGAGAATCCTCAACAGGAAAATTATTTAGGAAGGAGAGGGTTAAAGTCAAAGCAGTTCAAGTAGAAGAGGAAATGCCTGGAGGCTCCATTTAACTCAGGAGATGCTCCCACCTCTGGGATGAAGAGACTTGGCTCTCAGGCAGAGGTACAGCACCTCTTCATTCCCACCTGAGTCCGTGTCCCAAAATCCTAACTGACCCAGAGGCTTCAGTTTGTTTCTCTTCTTAATATCAACAATCCAGCATCAAGAGACACAGCAGCAGGAAGATCTAAGCAGGAAAATCAGTGGGGACTCTGCTATTAAACTGTTTCACACCACCATAACAATTAACCTGGTATCATGGAACTTCCAAAATGCTCTCCTCTAACTCAGACAGAGTCAGAAACAGCTATTTTGGTGCTTTCTGAAGCAGAAACATCCACCAAGAGCTCATTATTTTTATCAGCTGTGGCAATACTTTCCTCAGTTCCTCCTCCCCTCCCATCTGCTCACCCCCACTGCACAACTCAGCAGAACAGTTCTTTAAGAGCAGCTTATCTTTAGCAACAGGAGTTACTCAGCATCTCTTACTTAAGTAAGAGGTGCTCTCAACTGAAGTGCCCCAGGAGGCAGAACCACCACAGAGCTCCAAGCCATGTTTATGACTTAAAATCAATGCTTAAAACCACACCAGCAGCAGGAACAAAACCTCCCAGCACTCGCTGACAGGCTGATGGTGACAGTCCTCACACCACAAGGCTGAAAGCACACTTTGATGTGCCAGGAAGGGATCCCTGACCAGCACTCAATGTTTTCCTTCTCCAAAACACACTGGAGCTTCCCACATTTTGGAGAAGATGGGTGAGTCCCACAGGAGTCCAGCTGCAGGAGGAGCTACTGGTGAAAACAGGACCATCCTTCTAGCCATTAATACATTCCACTCCCTAAATGGTACCCTGACCACAAGATGTTAAAAATGGGTAAAGGACTCCAATTGCCAAACTGGTGCAGCTCCAGTGTGGTACCCAAGCTTCAGTGAAGGATCTGCCTGTGTATGACGTGGAAATGGTTCCAGCAAATCCTCAAGCCCCATCTACAGGGCTTTCCAGGCCTTCTCACGCTGTGGAACTGTGGCAATGCTTTCCAGCTGCACCCTCTGATTTTACACACAGAACACTGTGCACCCATTCCCTGTCCTGACCAGCACAGCACCTTAAAAATATTATGGTGGGAGTGGTCCTTGTCGTGGTTTAACCCCAGCCCCACACGGTTGCTTGCTCCCTCATCCAGGTGGGATGGGGCAGGAAATCACAAGTGAGAAAACTCCTGGGCTGAGATAAACACAGTGTAACAGGGAAAGCAAAAGCCATACAAGCAAAGCAAAACAAGGAATTCATTCCCCACTCCCCGTGGACAGGCAGGTGTTCAGCCATCCCCAGGACAGCAGGGCTCCATCACATGTAACAGCTCCTTGGGAAGACAAATGCCATCACTCCAAACATCCCCCTCTTCCTTCTTCTTCCCCCAGCTTTATATACTGAGCATCACAGCCCATGGGCTGGGATATCCCTGTTGGGATCAGCTGTGCTGGCTGTGTCCCCTCCCAGCTCCTCGTGCCCCCCAGCCCCTGGCTGGCAGTGTGGGGTGAGGAGCAGCACAGGCCTTGGCACTGGGTGAGCGCTCCCTGCTCAGCACTAACAAAAACATGCCTGGCTTATCAGCTCTCTTTACAGCACAATCCCAAAACAGCCCCATACCAGCCACTGTGGGGAAAATGAACTCCATCCCAGCTCAAACCAGCCTCAGTAATTCACATTTCAGTTCATTCATGTCAAGCTAACATTGGAATTTACTTCTTGCATCAGGTCCATGCTTTGCCAAGAGGGTTAAAGGAGGAATCCTGATCAGGTGTGATCTTGAGTGTTACATTCAGTGGGTAACAAGGTCCTGGACGTGGACATCACTTGACATCTGGGCCTTCAAGGAAATGACTTAGAGGAAACCAGGTGACACCAAGGTGTGATCCCAGTGGCACTGAGGAACTCCCCGACTGGAATGTGCTCTGTGCCTGGGTGCTGCCACACACACCCAGCAGAGCTGTCCCCCCTCCAGTGATCACCAGCCCCACTGCCCCCAGCAGCTGCTGTACCTGAGCCAGTTCCTTGATCCGTTTCTCCAGGGGGGCTGGCAGCCCTTCCGGGAGGGATGGTGGCTGCTTGAACTCCTGCTCCAAGCCTGTGCCACCGGGGTCGCTGCCATCCTCCACCTCCGGGAAGGGGCTGCCCTCAGGGGACTCGCTGAGGAGCCGCTCCAGGTCCAGGTCACTCAGGGAGTCCATGGCTGTGGCTGCCTGGAGCAGGTCACTGTCAATGGCGTGGCCGAAGAGTGACAGCAGAGGGTCGGCCATGGCCTCTGCCTCCCTTGGGGCTGCAGGGTCTGCTGGGGAAGGAGTCACCACTTTCTGCTCTTCATCTTTTTTCTTCTGAGCATCCTTCTCCTTCTGAAACTTCTTCAGCATCTCCTTGACGCTGAGAGCTCCAGAGTATTTCTTCTTCTTCTTCTCCTTACTTGCATTTAACGCTGTGAAGCTGCAAACAAAGCATGGAGGGAGAAAGGGAACTGAATACAAGATCAAGGAGCAGAGACGGTCCCTTCCCCCCAGTTCACTTCAGGCACAATTCCCCGGAAAGTCTTAGCCCCTTAACCAATCACACCAGAAAAAGTATTTTACAGCTTCTGAAAGTCTTAAGGTTCTGCCTGTTCCTCTCAGCTCAGAGAAGGCTGTCCTGCCTCACTGCAGAGAAGTGCTGGGGCTTAAACTACCTCCAAAGAGCTCTGCTTTCATTTAGCTACATGATATTATTGTTATTCCAGCAAGGAAGGTTGGGAAATGCACAGTTAGTACAGAGGAACTGAGGCAGGACAGAGTTAGTGTGAAGCTTTCTGCTATGTTAAAACCAGGAGAGCAAATTCCTTTCCTTTCTCGCTTGGAAGGGATCACACACTGATGATACCACGTCAGACACGTGGTTTGCCGTTGCCCAAAAGCAGATCCATGCAGGAAAAAATAAATTACAAAGAATAGTTAAAGGAAGAAGGAAAAACCTTAGGAGGAAAATATAGGAAATGAGTGAAAAGCAACAGATAGAGATACTGAAAGAGACAGGCCAGGCAGACCAAAGCAAGGACAGAGCTACAGCACAAGATGACTCAGAACAAAAAGAAAAACCATTCCATTTTACAGCCCAAAAGCTATAAAAGAGCTGAGCACTCATCCAAGAAATACTTTGGCCAGGAGTACAAAGGATTGCCCAGAGAGAGCAGTAACACAGCCTGCCTTGTAACCTCTCCCTCCCTGCCAGCCCAACACTCACACAGCCCCGAGTCCAAGCCCTTTCCACCTGCCCTTCCTCCCACAGCTTTGTCCCAACAGTTGTTATCTTCCTCTCTACTCCCCATATCTGTTGCCACTGTCAGTGCCTAAACAGAGCTCCAAAAACACCACTCCTGCAGCCAGCTGTGCCCCTCTTTGCTCAGACACTGCTGCTGGGGAGCTGTGCTCCTTCCCTGACCATCCCCTGCCTTTCTGTCCCACTTTGGAAGCAACGGGGCTTTTCCTGCTGGTGCTTGCAATGTGCATTGGAGCCGCCCCACACTGCAACAGGTTCCTACTGCAGCCACCTGGAACCCTGAAACAAGGTGCTGAGCAGCAAGAATTCCCTCCTGCCCTCCTTACCCAGCTTTTGGAAACTTGGACTTCTTTGATTTCTTTTCCTTGTCATAAGAATCATCCTTCTTCTTCTTCTTTATTTTTTCACCCCCATCTTTCAACTTCCGCTTCTGCAGAGGGTTAAAAACGAGTCACAATCAGAGAGTTTCCCACAACACCACCAGCACTCCCAGAGCCACTGTGGGATCTCTCCCAAGAATGTGAAAACGCAGGACTCATTAACCCAATCCCCCTACATCCTTCACCACGGTTCTGGCACGTGTTGCCTTCAGCATTTGACAGCACCCCCATAATGCTGTGACTTCCAGGGTGACAGGGAGCTGCTGTCACCTCTGCTCCAGGAACCAGGGAACCCCACCAGAGACTTATCCATGCCAGACAGGCTTCATTTTACTAAGAAATTTTAGGACACAATGGGATTTCAAGTGTTCATCCCTGTTCTGTCCACACCAAGTCACGAATCTCTCCCACTCGGGATGTCAACACATTTTCATACAGCAAGCTCTGAGCTGTAACAGAGGGGATAATTGAGAAAGCTGCCTTGCTGACCTTGGGACACTTCTTCTTCTTCTCTTTGACATAGTCATCCTCAGACTCAGAGGCCTGCCGGAACTGCAGCGTTCCCGAGTTGATGTAAAACCCTCCGTACTTCGTAGTGAGAGAAGCAGGAACCAGCTCATCGTACTGGAAGTGACAGAGAACAGTTTATTGGCACTGGGAGCTTGGTTACTTCAGCCCATAGCTCAGCTGCTGGGAAAATGCAGGGGGATTCATAGAATCACAAAATATGCTGAATCGGAAGGGACCCATCAGGATCGAGTCCAACCCCTGGCCCTGCACAGACACCCCAACAATCCCAATCTGTGCCTGACAGCGTTGTCCAAACGCTCCTGGAGCTCACGCAGGCTTGGTGTTGTGACTATTTCCCTGAGAAAGCTGTTCCAGTGCCTGACAACCCTCTGGGGGAGGAACCTTTTCCTGATATCCCACCTGAAGCTCCCTGACTCAGCACCAGCCATTGCTGTGCTCCCCCAAGAACAGCCTGGAATGCCTACCAGCATCTCCTGCCCCAGGAGCTCTCATTCCCCAGCCCTGGCACCCTCCAAGCTCACTCCCAGTCCAGGCTCAGCCCCCAGGGCAGCCACCTTTAGCCACTCTCACACCCCCCAGCACTCACAGCTTCCGAGTTGTCGATGAAGGAGTCGGACTCGTCATAGCCATACCCCATATCAATCAAATCCTGAATCCGGTCCTTCCTGCGCCTCTTGCCACCCTGAACAAGGAAACACGGACACTGTGATCGCTTTTCTCTTCCAGCACCACAGAGATACCCTGATACAGGACAGCAACACTGGCTCCAGGACAGAAAAGCTACAGCAGAACCAAACCAGGGTTGGCTCCCGTCACACTGTACTCGCAGGCTGTGGTAAATCCAGTTTTAAGCCTTGTCATGCAGAAAGAAAACAATGCAGCCAAATGAAAAACTGCCAGCCAGACTCCACACTGAGCTGGGTCTGCACCCCTCCAACATCTCTTCCACAGGGCTTGCTCTTCCCTAAGTGCTCCAGTGGGTACAGACTTAGTACTACAGACATCGAACACACAGAGACTGTGTCAGGGTGACCCACAGGATCAGAAAACAACACACAGCTTGCGACCCCAAAGTGCCAGAGGTAAAACACAGTGTGGTTTTACTGCCAGCTACAGAAATAATGCAAAAGGAAGAACAGAAAGGAACAGGTAAGGCAGATCTATGCAGCAGTGTCCTGAGGGCAGGGGACTCATCACAACCCCATGCTCAGGGACTTGGCAGATTCCATCCTGCCGCAGCAACAAGGCCTAGAAATTAATTTTTGCTTAAGGAAATTTAATTTTATCAATCACAATAAGTGATTTGCCGCTCACTTTAGTTCATGTCATTCACTTTAATCAGACTCATCTGATTTAAGAATGAATCTGAACTATTTTTGCAGCCCCGAGACAGAAAAAGAACATTAAAAAGCAGCACGTGGCAGCCAGGATAAAGGACTGGGGAAGAACAGGAACCCGAGAGCCAGTGAGCATTAAAAGCACTGCCTGAGAGCTGAACAGCACTGCCCAGCCCAAGGAATAACATCACTTAAAGAAGAAACACTTACATATTTTTCTTCAAACTTCCTAGCAAGAGCCTCCACTTTATGCCTTTCCTTTTCCTCATCATTGAAAGGATCAGCGGGGTCTTTCTTCTGTAGAAACAGAAGGGGTGAAACCGTGACAGTCAATCCTGTCACACTGCCCCCAAAACCCCATGAATTAAACCCATCCTGATTGGAGCAGCTGGGGAGAAGCTCAGATAACTCAGCCTTAAGGACAGTGCTGATCAATATCTTCACCAGTGACAAGGACAGTGGGATCAAGGCACTCTCAGCATGTGTGGGGATGACACCCAGCTGTGTGGTGGGGCTGGCACACCTGAGGGAAGGCAGCAAATCCAGAGGGACCTGGACAGGCTGGAGAGGTGGGACCATGGGAACCTCACGAGGTTCAACAAAGCCAAGTCCTGGTGCTGCACCTGGGCCAGGGAACCCACGGGATCACTCTAGGCTGGGGGATGAAGGGATGGAGAGCAGCCCTGGGAGAAGGATTTGGGGTGTTGGTGGGTGACAGCTGGACTTGTCCCGGCCGTGAGCACCCAGAAACCCCCCTGTGCTGGGCTGAGCCCTCAGTGTGGGCAGCAGGACGGGGGGATTCTGCCCCTCTGCCCCCTCTCAGGTGAGACCCCACCTGCAGAGCTGCCTCCAGCCCTGGGGCCCAGCACAGGAAGGACGTGGAGCTGCTGGAGTGAATCCAGAGAAAGCCNTGGATGGGATTCTGAGAGTGTCTCTGTGGTTTGGGTGCTCTCCCAGCTAGTTTTGAACCTGCCTCTGCTTCTCCCAACTCTCAAAAAAAACCCCAAAAACTTAAGCAGCATAAAACATCAACTGACTGCTAACAGTTCTGAAGGCAAACAGTAAAAGGAATAGAATCCAGTAAGTTTCTTTTCATAGACAAACCCTCCTTACTCAAAGTTTAGATGCTACAGGAGTTTTCATTCATGTCTCCTTTGGTGCTCTTTGGAAAACAGCTCCTTATCACTGCCAGCCGCCCAGGTACCAAAACTCACTTTAGATCCAGCCATTCCAAACTAAACGAGCATCACATCCCACACCTGCCACCAGCACAACACCTTCCCGTCACGACATTCCAGCCAAGGCAAAGGAGTGACACAGTGTGGCCTGACAACAAGAACCCCAGCCTGAGGGTCAGTTCTGCCTGCAGGATGTTCAACCACCCTCCTCCCACCTTCAACCACCCTCCTCCCACCTTGCAGCACCCCGCAGCAAACACACACCCAATTCTCAAATCCGTGATGCTGACACAGCCTTTGAGACCTTCAGCTACAACACAGGCTCCCACAAACCCCCAGGGACACTCACCTTGTCACCTGAAGAACCCCCTTTTACTTTCCCTCGACAGCTCTTGAGGAGATCTGGGTAGAAGAACTCCGGGCAGCGTTTGTGGTCCGGCTCAAAGAGGGTCAGAGTGATCCGAACGGCCGTGGCTGCCGGCTCGGGCTCCGGGGGCTGCTCTCCATCGTCCTTCCGAGACCTTTTCAGGAAGCTGCTGCTCAGTGGCCCATGCAGAGTGGTGAACGAAACCCTGTGGGGCTCTGTCATGGCTATGGCCAAGTCTTACCAGGCCTCACGGCATCGTTCCCATTGCATTAGGAAAGGTCTGTCGGGCTGCACTGATGGATTTCACCAATGATAACGGAGGACGCTGGCAGCAGAACAAGTGCTTTGCTTTTGGAGTTTTCTCGGGAAATGACAAAGGGCGGTCCTGTGAGCGCTTGCTGCAATCATTAGAGAGAAAGAAAGAAAGAAGTCAATCCTTGTACCAGACTTCCCTCCAACACTGGCAGTTCCCCGTTATCCCTCCAGTCCATCGCAGGTCGCTCTCCTCACACCACACCGCTCCAATTGTAAGGGCTGAAGGAAATCCAGCTGCCGGGGA
>VXAD01007026.1:65979-90807 GCA_013399195.1 Dicrurus megarhynchus
GTGGAGATGGCACGGGAGGGGCGCGGGGCGGCGGCAGCGGCGGCTGTCGGTGCTCTCGGAACGGCTGCCCACGTACTCTTCATTCACCGAGCAGCGTTTGGTGGAGCCTCGTAGGAATCAGTAGCGTGAAGCCTCCAGGAAGCTGCGTTCGTCCTGCCCCTCGTGTCCCTTAAACAAGCTCAGGTTTCTTCCATAGAATGAAATGCAACTTAGGGAATGTGTGTAACAATAAGGGGCAACAGAGTAATATAATATATCTAAACAGTAGCTGTTGTGGCTGAGGCTGCAGGCCTGTGCTAGAAGACCTTGGCTGGAGATGACAAACTCACAGCAGCCCCTGAACCTGTTCAGGACTGGCTGCTCCATCTGGATGGGACACGATGGGATCCATCCCAGGTTACTGAGAGAGCTGGCTGATGCCGTCGTGGAACCTCTCTCCATTATTTTTCAGCGGTTTGGGGAGTCTGGAGAGGTCTCTGTTGAGTGGAAAGTGATCAATGTCCCAGTTCTCAAGCAGACTAAGGAGGAAGACCCTGCAACCTACAGGCCTGTCAGTCCCACCTCAGTGTCTAAAAATCCTGGAGAAGGTTATTTAGGGAGTTGCTGAAAAACCCTTGAGAGACAACACAGTCATCAGTCACAGCCAGTGTGGGTTCACAGGGGGAAGGTCCTGCTTAATCTGCTTAATCCCCATTTGTGACAAGCTCAGGCATCGATTCCAGAGTCACAGAATGGTTCAGGCTGGAAGGGACCACAGTGGCTCATCTGGTGCCACCTCCCTGCTCAGGCAGGGTCATCCCAGAGCACAGGGCTGTGTCCAGACAGTTCTGGAATATCTCCAGTAATGGGACACCCCTCTCAGGGCAGCCTGTTCAGTGTACAAGAAAGTTTTTCATCGTGTTCATTTGGAACTCCCTGGGCTCAGGCCGTTGCTCTGGTGCCATTGCTGAATCCCACGGAGCAGAGCCTGGGCCCTGCCCTGAGCCCTCCCTGCACACAGGGACACCCAGGGCTGAGGGCCCCTCTCAGCTGGGGCTCCTCTCGAGGCTGAACAGCCCCAGCTCCCTCAGCCTTTCCCGGGCACGGAGATACTCCAGGCCCTTCAGCCTCCACTGGACCTGCTCCAGGAGCTCCATATCCCTCCTGTCCTGAGAAGCCCAGAACTGGACACAGCATTCCAGATGTGCCTCACAAGCTGAGCAGAGGGGCAGGATCCCCTCCTTCACACCCGCCAGGAACCCCCACCTTGGCCCCAGGGCACAGGGCTGGGCAGGAACAGTTGGTGTCACCCTCTTTTCCACAGAGCTGCTGCCCAGCAGGGCAGCCCCAGCCTAGGCTGGTGCCTGGGGTTGTTCCTCCCCACATGCAGGCCCCTGCTCTGGCCTGTGTTGAATTTCAGAAGGTTCCTCTGAAGGGCCACACAACCCTCTGAGGTATCAGCCACTCCTCCCAGCTCTGTGTCAGCCATCTTTGTGTGACCAAGGGAAGACAGTAGATGTGGTGGTTCGGGGTTTTAGCAGCTTTTGATACCATCTCTCACTCTCTCTTGGATAAACCGTCCCTCACACAGCTCCACGAGTACCCCTTTACATGGTGAGCAGCTGGTGACAGGTCAAGCTCAAAGGGTTACAGCAAATGGGGCCACATCAGGACAGCCTCCAGTGGGGTTACCCAGGGCTCTATTCGAGGGTTGGTGCTCGTGAACGTTTTTGTAAATCATCCAGATTCAGGAATTTAATGTACATTAAGTAGGTTTGCCAACAACAGTGGACTGGGAGGGGCTGTGGAGTCCCCAGAGGGCCCTTACAGGCAGCTGGGCAGTCACAACCCATGTGAAATTCAACAGCAGCAAGTGCTGGGTTCTGCACCTGGGGCAAGGTTGTACTCACAGTTTGGGGTATGAGAGGCTGGAGAGCAGCCCAGCAAACAGACCTGGGGGTTGATGGCAAGTTCAAAAGGAGCCATCAGGGGCAGCCAAAAGGGCCAACTGTATGCTGGGGTACAGCTGGGATGAGGGAGGGGATTGTCCTGCTCTGCACTGGGGCTGGAGCTCTGTGTTCCCACTAACAGTGCTGGGAGCAAAACTATGGAGAGAACAGGTCTAAAGCCATTTCCCATCCCATAAAAATTTTAACCCTCTTCCCTTTTCAAATACTCTGTGTTTGGCTGCCAGCACCAGCTCAGACCTAACTCCTCAGCAAATGCACTGCTTAAAATCCAGGGCAAAGCCCCAGGAGCAGAAACCAGGGTCTGGCATGGGGTTGGCATCCAGCCAAGAGGATGGTGCAGGGCTCTTTCCAGTGGTGCCCAGAAACCAAAACACAAGAAGTCCCAGCTCAACATGAGGAAGAATTTCTTTAAACTGAGGGTGGCAATGCACAGGAGCAGGTGCTCAGCATGGAGTCCCCTGCTCTGGAGACATTCCAAACCCACCTGGACACATTCCTGTGAGAGCTCCAGGTGACCCTGCTGTGACAGGGAACTAGATGATCTCCAGAGGTCCTTTCCAACCCCAGCTATTCTGGGATTTTGTATGTTCTGCAGGAGCACAGACCCTCCTGGTTCTGCTGCCACGAGCATGTGGTGCTACAGCAGCAGCCTGGCTCCACTGAACATCACCCCAGCCAGACTTCTGCTTCAGTGGGAAGCACAAGAGCCCTGCACAGAGACAAGGGCATCTCTGCTGCCTTCACCTCTCCAGCTCTGACACACAACTGCTGCAGCCAAAACCTCCCCTCCACGCTGCTGCCCAGGCTATTTTTGACAAGCACCTGCAGCCTCCTGCCTTCAAGGGCCCCAAGAGGAACAACAGACAGCTTCTACTTTTATTACTACAGTTTAACAGAGTCTTGGACAGAGGAGAAGCAGCAGGAACCAACATGCAGAGCAATTCAAAGTCCCCAGGGGCTTGAGGAAGACCACCCACAGCTCAGCTCCTGGACCTGCTCCCAGCAGTGTCTCTGGGGGCCCTTTCCCTCCAGCTGCTGCTCCGTTGTGCCCCAGAGCGGGACGAGGTCATGGCAGACACCAAACCTACACAGAGAGGAGAAGACTGGCCTGGGATTGTGTCTCGATGAGTCAGGTCCATTGTCTGACTGGAGTTCAGTGTGCTTTGAAACTGGGAGGGCAAATTAAATCTCATCTGTGTAGACAGGGAGAAGAGGGATCCTTCAGGAAGAGGCAACGGCAGGAGATGAAGCTCAGGTATTTCTGAGTTTCCTGTGTCAGAGCTGTCAGCTTTTGGCACCGACAGCTCTTCTCAATGCATCTATTAAACAACAAATGTGACCTTCCTCCCACTTGCTTCACACCTCGGTCTTCACCAGCATCTTCTCCTCAGCCCTGCTGCAGCCAGACTCCGAGTTCAGCCAAGTGGACAAGTTCCAGGAACAAACGGGATCTGTCAGGTATTTAGAGCTGGACACAGGTGCCTGGAGAAGGCCCCAAGGCAGGAGGAGCCTTGGCTGAGGCAGCTGGGGAAAGCCCTGCCCCGCTCAGCCCCACCACCCTGGGGCAGCACGGAGCAGCACTGGGCATGACTGTACTCTGCCCCCCAAGAGTTGCCCTCATTCCCCAGCACCTACAAAGCTGAGGACCCAGAGGGACAGGCTTTTAGGGCACAGGTCAAACTCATCCTGCACACAGGAAAGCCCTGGGGATCTCATTCCCTTGGTTTAACTGTGTCCCTGTCATGGCAGGATTCCGTGTCACTGTCCCTGTCCTTACGCTCTGCTGAGGCTGCACAGGGAGCTCAGACACAGCTCTGAGGAGCTGGGTGGCCCAGGGACAGCTCGCAGGTGGTGTCCAGCCCATTACAAACTGGTTTCCAGATACCCTCCCAATGGGAAAGCTCCACTGGAAGCTCTCAGGGGGACAAGGAAGATCTCGGGATCTTCCAGAGCTCAGTGCCAGGAGTCCACAGTCTGGGCTGTGCACAAGAGAGAACTAAATACTCCCCTATACAGTCCTTCCTGAGCCCCAGATCCACAAATCCTTCCCTGCCTCCCTCTATCCCCTCTATTCCTGTGGCTGCCCCAGTGCTGCTGCTTCACATCAGTCACCACGGAGGGACAGTGTGGTGTCAGGTTGGGTCAGGGCCGTGCAGCCCCAGAGATGCAGAGCAGACCTGGAGGAGCTGCTTCCCACAGCCCAGGAACCAGAGCCCGAGGAATTGTGCGTTTAACAGCATTTGGAGAATCTTCCTACCATGGACTTTCTCATCATGTCTGAAACTGGGTGAGCTTGTGCCAGCCCCAGCATGCAGAGCTCCCACCAAGGGAGAGAAGATTGTCCCATCCTTCATTCCTTGCCTCGGAATGAGCTCTAAAATGAGAATTTGCCCCCTTACCCTACAGCAGCCCAATTCTTTAAAAGCCTTTGGTGAAAAGCCTTCTAGAAATGCAGGTAAATTGTCAAGCCTGTCACCTTGTGACCAGCACCTCTCCCAGCAGCAGGGAAAATGCATTGTCCTGCTCCAGGCAGGGATGAGAACACCCAGGAATGGGCCAAGAGCCCAAGTTTTACTTCAGGGAATCAGCTTGAGCTACTTGGAATTTAAGATGCTGCAGCAAACAGAGCAACAATACCAACTACTTACTAGAGCAGAGAGAGAAAAAAAGAAACGGCTTCCCTTGGCGGGAGCTGAACCAGAGTTCCACACACAGCCCAGCTCCCAGGATCCCACAGGCAGAATCCCACAGCAGGATCCGCAGGCAGCCCCAGCAGCTGCCATGAAATGGATGGAAATGTCCTGTGTCCCAGCAGGAAGATGACATTCCCTTGGGATTCCTCGTCACTCATAGATCCAGTGTGCAGCTGTGTCCTCCCAGCACGGCAGCTCCTCCGGGCGGAACCAGAGCGAGATCTCCTGCTGGGCACTCTCCACCGAGTCACTGCCGTGGATCACATTCCTGTGGGCCAGGAGAAAGGGAGCAGCTGGCACCAAGCTGAGAAGGGTGGGAGGGATGCTGCAGTCTGGAAAATTCCCTCTTGACCAATTTAATTAAACCGATGGAGCCAGTCCTACCCCACAATGTCCCTTCCTGTCACACACCCCTCATCCTTCCACAAGTGCTGGTTCCCAACACTCCTTCCTCCCATGCTGAGGAGCTTTGTTTGCTACAGGAGGAGCTGCAAGTGGCTGTAGGTCTGGGATTTGCAGCTTTTATGTCAGTGATTCCAGCTGTGCCCCTTCCATCAAAGCAGGTTTGGTATCGGACACCAGGGAACAGAGATCTAAGGCAGGATGGTTCAATAAGAGCCCTGTCTACCACAAGCCAGGCTGGGGCCACCCAAGGTCACCACCCATGGATCTTCACCTACTCCCAAAAAAGGACCGAGTGGGTACCTCCCTCTTCACAGCCTCACAGTCCCGATTACCAGAGGAAAAGAGGCAAACCCCACCTGCTTTCGACAGAGGGCTCAGGAGGGAGGAAGGACACAACCCAGTGTCTTCCTTCTACTAAAGCCAACCCCAGGAAGCAGAGCTCAGCTCTGGTCTGAGCACAGAAGGGACAACTTCTGCTCTGGGAATGCAGACTCGTGTGGCTCAGGCAGGCCTGGCACAGGAATGCCTGGACAGGATGCCCTGAAACACTGAGAGAAGAAAAAGTCAAAGCTCTCACTTGCTGACTTCAACACAGAAGTCCCCTCGGATGGTGCCAGGCCTGGATTCAGCTGGATTGGTCTCCCCGATCATGGTGCGAACTGTCTTCACCACATCCAGGCCCTGCCAGACCTACAGGAGAGCAAAACCAGGATCAGCTTCCACAAGTGCCCCAGCAGGTCACATCTGTCCTCTGAATTCCCCACCGGATCCACCCGGTGAGAGACAGGAACAGGTCTCTCCAAATTATTCCTGCAAGGTTGATTTTGGAAAATAATCCGAATTATCTGTGGATTTCTCCTCATCCCTGGAAGCACTCAAGGTCAGGCTGGACGGGGCTTGGAGCAACCTGGGATAGTGGAAGGTGTCCCTGCCCATGGCAGGGTGTGGAATGATACCTTTAAGGTCCCTTCCAACCCAAACCATTCCATGATTTAATTTACAACAGAAAACATCCCTGCAGTTCAGTACAGCTTCAAGAGACCCTGTGAGGGGAGATACCACCTTGCTTCCATTGTGCCAACAGCCACTGCTGCTCACACCTTGCACTTCGTCCCTGTTCCTTGGTCCAGGGGCCCTGGCCAGCACTCACCATGGCCACGATGGGCCCGGAGCTCATGTACTTCACCAGGCGGCCGTAGAAGGGACGGTCCCGCAGGGCGATGTAGTGTTCCTTCAGCAGCTCCTCCGAGGCCTGCACAGAGCACAGAGCTTAGTCTGCTCCCACGCACGGGGATCTGGGCAAGGGCTGCACCTCAGGGATGCAAGGAGTTAAGAGAATTAAGCTCTTGCACAGATGCTCAGTTCCAGGAGTAGCCTGACACAGACAGGAGTTTCCAGGTCAGAGCAGCAACACCTGCCAGCTTACAGTGACAGCCCTGGAGCACGGACAGCCAAGGGCAGACATGCTCCCCAAAGCTGGAATCACCCCTCCTAGTGCCAACACTCCTCTGAGCTGGGAGGATTTGGTCCTGGAATGACACCTGGAATGACAGGCTGTACAGGCTGGATGACAGGCAGAACCCACAGCTGGGGCCTGGGGAGCTGCAGGGGCTCCTCGGCTCCCGGGACCCCCAGCCTGGGTGGGCCCAGCCGCTCACCTGCAGCAGCTTCATCCCCACCAACTGCAGCCCCTTCCGCTCGAAGCGCCGGATGATCTCCCCGACCAGGTGCCGCTGGACCCCGTCCGGTTTGATGGCCACGAAGGTTCGTTCACTGACCCCGCCAAAGGCTGCAGGGAGAGGGCAGAGGTCTGAGGGGGAGAAGGAGACGCCTCCGGGCTTGCAGCCAAGCGGGCACAGGAGGGTCCCAGGCTCTCAGCCGTGGGGACACGGGGGGGTCTCCAGGATCCCGCAGAGGAGGGTAGGGCGGGTCCTGGCCGCGGCCCTCGGGCGCGGAGATGGGGGGCCCTGGCCTGGGCCCTCAGCCGCGGAGTCTCTCCCGGGGAAGGGAGGTCCCTGGCCCTCAGGCACCAGGGGAGTGGGGGTCCCTGGTCCTCGGACACAGGGCCGGGGGTCCCGTCCCGTTCCGTACCACTGTGGAAGAGGCCGGCGAAGAGCCCCAGCACCAGGCAGATCATGGCGGCGCCGCTCTTAAAGGGGCCGTGCTTCCCCCGCGGTGTCACCGCCCCCCGCGGAACCATCGTGCCGGGGCCGCGGAGCGGCGGGACCGAGACACGGGGACACCGGATACGGCGCGTTCCCATGGCAACGGGCGGGTCTGGGGGCTTGGTGCCCGCCGGGGCCGGGGGGTCCCGGGGAACCGATGGAGGCGGGGACGGGGAGACCAGGCTCCACCTGTGCCAGGTGTCGCAGCCGCGGCCTCCTTGCTGCCGCCTCTGAGCTCCCCTGCGCCGCTGGCCCGGCAACAGCGTCCCGGGTGTTCATGAGACTGTTTTGCCTTCGCTATCTCTGTTGTTGCGGTCGTGACTGCACACTAGTCGTGGTTAGACTAGTCCGGTTATTGGGCAGCTGCTGTGGTACCTGAGCAGCCCCCCTATCTCGGGCAGGCCCAGGCTGGCACCTCTGGAAGAGGAGCTCTGAGCCTCCCCGGGCCGTGCTGCAAGAGCAGAAGGGCAGAGCTGCAGCCCCGCCGGGCTGGGGGAGCTCCTCTGTACAGAGGACATGTTGCTGATTTAATTTTGGGGTGTTAGGTCCCGGCTGTTAACCTGCTCTCAACCTCAGGGGCGTTACGAAGGGATAGGCAGAACTCCAGGGCTCCATTTCCTGCTCTCAGGAACTCACCTCTTGGTTCAGCTCCCTCCAAGATCAGCCTCTGGAAATACCAGCACATGAAATACCTTCTCCAGGTGCCCTGTGGAGAGCTGGATTTGCTGCCAGAGCTGTTCCAGGTGCCTCATGGAGTGCTGGGTCCAACCTGCTTCTCCTGTTCAGAGACAGTGTTCTGCTCGCTCTCCTCTGTTCAGGTCTTGGCTGGGACAAGCAGGGATCTGTCTCCAAACAGCAGGGATCCAGCTGCTTTATCCAACATAGTTTTGAGTAAATTATTCCCGCGTTTGTACCAGTAAATAATTAGCGCTTGTATCCTGGAGGTCCAGAGCATGGCTTTGCCCGAGGAAAGTTGTCCCTGTTTGCTCCAGCACAGTCGTGCTGTGGTGGTTATTATTCCGCCACTGGAAAAGTCTTTGTAGGATAAACACTGCCGGTTGTGGAGCGGCGGGTACGGCTCGGGAGGTGAGGGCGGTGCCAGAGGCTTTTCCCTGCTGTTCCCGGGAGCGCTGGTGCCGGCAGAGGGAGCGCAGGCAGCGCGGAGGAGCTCCCAGCCTTCAGCCAGCCCTCGGCATCCCAAAGTCCATCCCGTCCCGGGCACACCCGCTGGCGACGCTCCCCTAAAACAATGCTGGAATTTTAAGGTGGACAAGCAGGGTGTTGTCAGCCCTCCCCTTGTGTTCTTAGGGACAGCCGGGCGATTTTGTTGGAACATCTCAAACAAATCCCGTCTGGAGCGGGTGTCTGTGAAAGGAAACAGCCCTCACGCGGTTTGGAGAGGTTGCAGAGTGCTGGGAGGAAGGTGCCCAATAGATGGTGTCAGCTCTCATTAGCTGCTCACAGAGCCGTTAATTAAGAGCGCATTCTCCGTGTGCTCCCGGTGACATCTGTGTGTGTCCAGCCTGGTGCGCACGGGGGTGATGGGAGGGGGGCTGAAGGGAGTGTGGCAGGTGGTGAAACCCAGCTTCCTAAACTCCATCCTGATGGCTGATCTCAGTCTTCCTTCACGGAGAGCTATTCCAAAAATAAAGATGTTTCTGTCAATTTAATAAGATTTATTCTAGGACACTTTTCAAGGTGCCTGCAGAGGTGTCAGTGATGAAGTCAACAACTCAGTCCCCAACCCAGCTAGCTCCTGTGTGTGCTGCAGGCAGCCAGACTTCCACACAGGCAGAATCCCTCATTCCACACTTGCTTTATTTTTGTTGTTTATTAATGCTGATGAAACACCTCTTTTTCTCATACCAGGGTTTTTCTGTCGTTCTCCACAGGTCTCCTCAAGGATCCCAGTGCTAGGACTTGGGTGAAGGTTTTCATTTCCTTGGACTGTAAATGTTCTTTTGAGCCTCAGGCAGTTCCCTGCAGCAGAACTTGGAGGAGAAACATGCCAAACACTCTCCACTTGAGTGAGTCCTTCTCATCTTCTCTGGCAATGATGTGCTGTGGGGAGAAAGCTTTGACTTCCCTCTCTAGGAGCCCCAGAAATGCGGATTGCTGGTGACCAGGTAGCTTGGGAAATGGAGCTGAGCCTGATTCCCAGCCAGATTATTCCTGAGCCAGTGTCTTTTAGGCACAGTTTCAGGCAGGTGTGTATCGAGGGTGAGCCCAGGAAGCTGCAGCAAGCAAGAACGAGACCACAAATCCTCCCTGCAGAGGTTTCACTTGGGTGCTCAGCATTCCCAGCCCAGATGTGTGCATGGAATGGTGCCACGGGCAACAGCTGCACATCTGGAAGAGGCTGAACAAATTCGCTGCCTTGTTTGGAAAGCCCAGCGATCACTTTTTAAACCCCTCACCGGGAACCTGAAGGGCCAGGTACCTTCTGGCACCAAATATCTTCTCATTTCTGTGGGAAGGTTCAGTGTGGAAGGATCCCAGCGTGGCAGGGGAGCTGGGGGGGCTGTTCCCGTGCTCGCCCCCACTGCAGGAATTTCAGGCGGAGGCAGAACTCTATTTCTGCTCTTGCTGGGTAGAACATTGCAGATACTGTAGTTATGTAAGAGACTCCAAAGCATGTAGGTGCAGATAACATGGCCATCGAGCACCGTGCAGTGCAGACTGAGGCTTTTTGTCTCCTTTCATCACACTTAGCGACTTCTGCAGTTGGAACTGCCTTCCTTCTCAGGCTCCTTTTGCATCTTTTTGCTTGTTTGGGGAGGATTTTCACCTTTCAGTTCAGCCATGGTCTTTCACCAGCATAGCATTGACACAGCCTGGAGTGTTGGTGCCTCTTACAGTGTGGGCTCTGCACAGGTGCAGACCTGTCTATTTTCATACTGCACCACTGATCCTGCTGGAAATATTTCACCTCTTAGGATAAAGAGGGGTTGGGAGAGCCAGAAGATTTCCTTAAGCACCTTTTGCTGGACCCAGGGGATTTAGATGTCAGAGCCAGAGCTCCACAAAGTGCTCTACAGCAGGGTCACTTTCCAAGTGAACATGGAACAGACAAGAAGATCCATTCAAAACTGATCATTGCTCCACCCTGAAACAAAGCTCTGATACAGAGGGGGGTGCTCTGAAAACTGGGAGTAGCTGTGTGAGTACAGCAGGAGGTCTCCAGGGATACACCTCTAGCCCTAGGACAGGTGCTGCTTCCTCAGAGGGAACTGCCCAGCCCAGACTTGCCTTTCCTTGCATTTAGCTTTTCCATTCTCCTGGAGTCCGTAAAAGATTTCCTTGAAAGAAACATTCCGAGTACACAGCCCAGGGAAACGCTTGCATTTTGAAGCAGAGGTTTGTGTTAGTTCTCACTTCTGTGCAGTGCTACAGCATTTTATTTATACCTGTCTGGGCAGCCTGTGCTTCTTGCCTGAGAAATTCCCAGTCCATCCAGTCCCATCCAAGACTAGAGAAGGACAGGCTGGAATAGGCAGTGCCAGTGAGATCGGTGCTGATGCTCTGAAGGTGAGCCAGGAGGGCATTGGCTGCTGTTCAGTGCCCTGAAAATGTTCAGGGCCTGGAGCCCTTGTCTTGTGCCCTGAGTGTGTCACTCGTGTGCTGCTCCCAGTCCTGGGTCCTTCCTGTCCTTGTAGGTGCACAGCAGAGGAGTCTCCTCTGTGCTGATGGTGGGATCACATCCAAAATTCCTGCACAGATGCAGCTACAGTTGCTTGGTCTGTCCTGTTCTGTCTGAGATGTTTCACAAAATCCCCGGATGCTTTGGGTTGGAAGGGACATTAAAGCCCATCTCATCCCACCCCTGCCATGGGCAGGGACGCCTTCCACTCTCCCAGGCTGCTCCAAGCCCCGTCCAGCCTGGCCTGGGACACTTCCAGGGATCCAGGGGCAGCCACAGCTTCTCTGGGCACCCTGTGCCAGGGCCTCCCCACCCTCCCAGGGAACAATTCCTTCCCAATATCCCATCCATCCCTGCCCTCTGGCAGTGGGAAGCCATTCCCTGTGTCCTGTCCCTCCATCCCTTGTCCCAAGTCCCTCTCCAGCTCTCCTGGAGCCCCTTTAGGCCCTGCAAGGGGCTCTGAGCTCTCCCTGGAGCCTTCTCTTCTCCAGGTGAATACCCCCAGCTCTCCCAGCCTGGCTCCAGAGCAGAGGGGCTCCAGCCCTCGGAGTATCAGGGATGATTTCTCAGGGACAGCCCCAGTCTCACCACCTCCTCAGCTCCTTCTCACTTAAGCCTGTGTGAATAAATCTTTTTGTATAAAAACTCAGCTGTGGAGTTCTGCCAGCAGAGGCAGCCAGTGGCTTTCACCCTGGTTTAGGGTCTGCTCTCACTCACAGGGGAGCTGCTGCCACACCTTTATCTGAAGCTCTGAGTCCGATCAGAGGTGGCAGATGTGGGACTAAGCCTGACCTTTCCCTCTTTACAGACAGCAGCCCTGGGCTGTGAGCGTGTGGGGCTCCTGCATGAGCCCTGTGCCCAGAGCAGGGCAGGCAGCAGCCCCTGAACCTGGGAATGTAGAGCCCCAGCTCCCAGGAAGCTTCCTGGGCCTCATGAGGAGACACCGGAGGTAAAACTTACAGTCCTTGAAGTTTTCTGTCACTTGGGTTGAGCCGATGGCAAAGTCCCACGTGTGTGAGTTCTTCGAAGGAATGCTTTGCCAGGGAGGTGGTGGCTGGCTTGGATCAGGTTTACACCTTCACCCCGGCTGGCAGTGGGATGGAGGAGGGACTGCAAACTTTGAGGCACTATTTGGAGCCCCTTGTTCTTAAGACCCTGGTTCAGAGGGGCCTGAACGCAGCCTCCCCTCCCCAAATCCACCACCAGCTGCCCAGCTGTGAAAGGGGCTGTTGGTTCTGCCTCAGTTCCCTGCCTTGCAGGGCCTGTGTACCCCCCAGCAGCGCTCCTTGTGATGCCACAGCAGTCACAAAGTAGGTCAAACACCATCTAAACCCTGCCTTGATATCCCTTGAACTAAATTCCTGCCCCGTCGGAATGTGCCCCAAAGGGGGTTAGGACTCGTGGCTTACAGGGAGCTAAGAAGGATGAGCAGCTTTGCTGGAGCTGAGTAAACAGAGCCGCGGCTCTGGGCAGCCCGGCTCCCTGTGCTGCCAGCCCCTCTCCCTCCACTGCCGGCCCGGCTCCCGCTGCCGGCCTCTCTCCCTCCGCTGCCGGCCCTTCTCCCTCCGCTGCCGGCCCAGGTCCCTCTGCTGCCGGCCCTTCTCCCCCCGCTGCCATCCTGCCTCCCTCCACTGCCGGCCCAGCCCGGCCTCCTCATGCCGCCCAGGGATGTGTCCAACCCATGTGCTTTCAGAGAATCCTTAAGGTTGGAAAAGACCTCCAAGATCAAGTCCAACCTTTGCCCAAACATCCCCGTGCTCACTAAGCCATATGGGGAAGTGCCATATCCACTGGATTTTTGACCACTCCCAGGGATGGTGACTCCAGCACTGCCCTGCTGCTCTCACCGGGTGTCTTTGGTGACACCAGTGCTAGAAGGGGTGAAGAGGGTGAGGAGCTTGGGCTATCCTGGCTCACCTGAGCTTTGGTCGGTGTGTTACATGTGAGGTGAATTCTCACTTCTCCTCTGGGTGCTGCAGCCATGGGGTAACACCACAGTGCTCTCCCTAGATGTGTGGCAGGAACTTGGCCAGCACCTCTCTGACAAGGGCAAGAACAAAACACCTGGACAAGTGAGTCATTCCCTCACATCCCAAGCCCAGAGCTTTGGGAAACCTCAGTGAGAGTTACAGGAACATTTGTCAGTGGCTGCCAGCCTGTCCTTGATGCTGTCAGTGGAAGAGCCCAGATTACTTGTGTCTCTCAAGATCCTTTCAAGTCTCTGCAGATGAAAATCTGTTATTGTGGTGAATGCAGTGGTGACTCAGCACTAGGGAAGGAGGGAAGATGACCTTAGGAAAATCTTTTCACCTCCGTGCTCTGGAGATGTCCAGGAAAGGAAAGAAGATTGAGTGGGAAAAAATATTAGCCCTTGGCAGAAAGAGGCTTTGGAAGAAGCCCAGAGCTTAATGCCAGGGGAAGGCTGCAGGGTCTGGGGTCTGGGCACACACCAGCCTCAGGCCTTGCTCCCAGCTCTTTCTGCAGGAGACAGCTGAAGCTGCAGGAGTTTCCTTCCTGCCCTTCCAGGGCCTGGGTCAGGGGTTGCAAGTGGAGAAGGACAGCTCAGGACTCTGGCAGGTGTGGAAGTGACAATTCCAGCAGTAGAACAGAGTCAGCCCTGCAGCAGCAGCAGCTACAGTAGAAGCAACTCCTCCCCTGTTACAGGTGAGCCCTCAAAGCCCTCAGTGGCCTGTTAAAGCTTGGAGGACAAGGGCAGCGAGGGCTGTCATGGGCATCCTTGCTAAAAGTTCGGTGTTGATGGAGCAAACAAGCCCTGAATGTGCCACCAGCTCCCCAGGGAAGCGAGGCTTGTCTCTGGGTGAGAGAGTGATTAAACCAGAGCTTGTTCCAGCAGTGTCTGCTCACCCTCCTGTTGGCCCTCCCAGACCTCCGTGCTGTGGTCTCACTTCCCAGAACCTGCTCACATCATCGTGGCACGTTCCCCTGCTGATACCTTTGGTTGCCCACCCAGCCAGGGCAGCTCAGGGGTTGTTGGGGCATCCACTGTCCCCCATGGTCTGTCTCTCAGCTCTGGTTTTGATGTCCCAGTGGCTGCTGCTGCAGTGTGACAGCTACAGCCCCCCAGGCAGAAAATGTGTCACCCCAGAACTGTGAGGACACCAAGCCCCTCCACATGGTGTACCCCACACTTTTCCTTGCTCTTCTGCTGTCTGAGCCTTCAGGGAGCTGCTTTAGCTCACCAAGATCTCCCTCTCCCCACACCCCTGAGCTTTCTGCTGTTCCTGACTGAGAATGGCAGGAGCAGGATTAGACTGGGATGCTCTGACCCTTCTGACAGCACCTCAGCCAATGGATGAAGGCACATTTTTATCAGCAAGTGCTTGTTTTTGTGAACATTAATCATGTAAAACACCTACTAGATGAGGAACTCTGACAGTATTTTTTTTCTGTAATCTCACGTAGTCAAATACTCTCCTGTCATTTCCCTTCCCCTGGAGTTTTGGTCTCTGTCCTCAGCACAGCCTCTTTGGAAGATGTGTTTCTTCCCAGTGCCAGAGGGCAGGGATAGATGGGATATTGGGAAGGAATTGTTCCCTGGGAGGGTGAGGAGGCCCTGGCACAGGGTGCCCAGAGAAGCTGTGGCTGCCCCTGGATCCCTGGAAGTGTCCAAGGCCAGGTTGGATGGGGCTTGGAGCAACCTGGGCTAGTGGAAGGTGTCTCTGCCCATGGCAGGGGGTGGGATGGGATGGGCTTTAAGGTCCCTCCTAATCCAAATCATTCCAGGATTTGATGAAGTGGCTTTACAGCTCTCTCTGGAGCGAGAGCACACAGCTGAGTGTGGTGCAAGGTCTGTTTCCAAGTGATAGATATTGTTTGTTCTGAGCTTTATCCCCACGTCCTGATACGTTTGGATGAAGCCTCGGTCAGGGATCCTCACTGTAACAACGGGACTGAGTCCTGCAGGGAAGACCGGGGTCTTCTAGAGCATCTGTGCTAACTGCTCCCTCTTCTCATGTGCTCAAAGGCCCATGGAGAATGCAGCACAGAAGGTGACAAATGACACCCTCTGAGCATCCCAGGGACCTGGGACATCAGTGGCAGAGACCACTGTGTTGGGGCAAACCGACCCTGCCACATCTCTAAGCCCAACCTTGTGCTGGTTCTGTCCTGGTCCCCACAGAGGGACTGCGGGTCACTCCTTTTATCTGCCAGTGCTTGGCTGTGGCTGAGCTGCAGCTGGGAGCCCAGCCAGGGGAAGCAGCTGATTCTCCTTCAGAACAGAGACTTGCACATCAATAAATGTCTCGTTACAGATGCTTTCTTCAGCCTCTTGGCTCTCATTTCCTCTTTTAGCTCCCCCAGCTTTCTATCCCGCTGGCTGGAAAGCTGTCTGTCTCCTGTGAGAGCTAAGGAATGTTGGAACAGGGGCTGGGTGTAGCTCTGTCCTTGCAGGTGAGGTGTTGGACAAGCCATGTGTTTTCTTCAGCATGTCCTGACTTTGCATGTCCTGCTCTGGCTCTTTGTGGGATCTGTTACTGTAGACCCTGCTGTGGCTTCCAGGGATGGGTGGGTCCTGTTTGAGTCACTTTGGAAAACACCTGCCAACTGTCAAAACCAGCTGGCCAGGGGGAACCACAGCCTTGGGGAAACACAGCTCAGGGCACAGCAGGGGAGTTTGTTCACTGAACTCCCAACATGAGAAAATGCTGGATAAGCTCCAGAAAATCCATGGGAAATGGTGGGTTAGGATGGGGTTCTCTTTTCCCAAAGCAAATGCTCTGTTATTACTCAGAAATAATTGGATCCAGCCAGGATGGGGGTAGGTCAGGGCTCCCCCAGTGCCTGCTGAGGTTTGGGATTGTTCACTGGGGCTTTCCACGGTGACACAGAACTCCTGAACTTCCTCCCTTGGAGCAACCAGTGCTGCAGGAGCAGGAGGGCCCCTCCAAACCACCTTCCTCCCTGCCAGGGATTCCTCTGCCTCCAGCTGCTGCTGCCTGAATCAGTTCCTGGGGAAGAGCAAACCAGGCAAGCTTGTTCTGTCTGCAGCACAGATCCAAAGGCACGGACAGGGCCTGACCTGCTGCAGTAAGGTTCTCATTCAAAGCCTGGCCCCAGAGGAGCAAGAGCCATCTTTGCCTCAGGATCTGGGAATGAGCTCAGCAGGGAATAAGTGCACATGGTGCAAGAAGTTTTACCTGACCCTATGGGGGTCTGTGCTGGGAGCAGAGGAAAAGGCAGCAGCTGGAACTTGCTAGGAGGAAATCTACAGAGAGAACTGGTTAAAAGCCATTTCCCATCCATACCTCAGCCCTGTTCCACTTTCCAATGCACCTTGCAAGGCTGACAGCACCACCTCAGCACTGAATCCTCAGCTGTCCACCAGAAGAGAGCTCACAGGCTGGGGAAAAGCCCCATGGGCTGACCACAGGCCCTGCAGGAACTGGCACCAGTCCTGTGGGAGCACAGAGCCTGTTTCCTGGCAGTGGCACGAGGCCACTACACAATCAGTCGCTTATCCAGATCCTAATCCAGCATTTCCTCTCAGCATGGCCACAAACTCTTGGAGGGGCAGCTCTGATTGCCAGGCTCTGGGGTGGGATTTGGGGTGTTTGTCCCAGTGTGACCTGCCAGAGGACAGGCACTATAAACCCTTCCAGTGCACAGCCACAGGCATCAGCCTGGCTCCACTGAACATCACCCCAGCCAGACTTCTGCTTCAGTGGGAAGCACAAGAGCCCTGCACAGAGACAAGGGCATCTCTGCTGCCTTCACCTCTCCAGCTCTGACACACAACTGCTGCAGCCAAAACCTCCCCTCCACGCTGCTGCCCAGGCTATTTTTGACAAGCACCTGCAGCCTCCTGCCTTCAAGGGCCCCAAGAGGAACAACAGACAGCTTCTACTTTTATTACTACAGTTTAACAGAGTCTTGGACAGAGGAGAAGCAGCAGGAACCAACATGCAGAGCAATTCAAAGTCCCCAGGGGCTCGAGGAAGACCACCCACAGCTCAGCTCCTGGACCTGCTCCCAGCAGTGTCTCTGGGGGCCCTTTCCCTCCAGCTGCTGCTCCATTGTGCCCCAGAGCGGGACGAGGTCATGGCAGACACCAAACCTACACAGAGAGGAGAGGACTGGCCTGGGATTGTGTCTCGGTGAGTCAGGTCCGTTGTCTGACTGGAATCCAGTACACTCCAACCAGGAGGCCGCCTTAATCATCACAATATCCTGAGTTGGAAAGGAGCCACGAAGATTATCAAGTCCAACTCCTGTCATCAAGTCCAATTTCTTAAATGTTGTCTGCACCAACAGGGAGAAGAGAGATCCTTCAGGAAGAGGTGCTGGCTTCCATAGCAAGTCAGGAGATGAAGCTCAGATATTTCACCACAATTTTCTTGTGTCAGAACTGGCACCTCTTGGAGCCAGGAACTCTTCTAAATGCCTGTGATGGATGTCAAGGCCAAAGATTTCCACAGCACTGGAGAAATCTTTGCCAACACGTAGAAATGGACGTCCCCGTGAAGGAAGAGGTGCATCAGGCTTGGCTGGCCCTCGCAGACAACACAACAAACCCCCACCCACCTGGTGTGCAGAGCCATTATGTCCTCCTGCACCTCTTCCTTTGGCAGGCCTCCGCATCCGAGCCGCACGAGCTGTCCGAGTCGCTCCCCGAGGACGAGGAGGACGAAGGCTTTGACGTGCTATAGTTCATGCTCAAGACCCAGCCCAGTTTGTTGTGCAGCACCTGCTTGAGTCCCGGGGGCAGGGGCAGCACTTCCAGTGTGTCCACGTAGTCGGGCAGGAGCTGGCGCAGGCGGAAGCAGCACAGGTACTGCAGGGACGTGCAACTGGCGCAGGACCGGATCACCTTCATGCTGCTCTTGGCCGCCGTCGAGCACACCATGGGGTAAAACTTCTTGTTCTGCAGCTTCGTGGCTGCCACCCCTGCCAGGGCACAGCACCAGGGAGGGCATGTTAGTTAAGACAGAGGGATCTCCCCCCCTCTCACCTTCCCCAAACCCATTAACTGCAAAGCTGTTGGGAAAAGCTTTCCGAAATCCCGATCTATTAAACAAGAAATGTGACCTTCCTCCCACTCACTTCACACCTTGGTCTTCTGCTTTCCCAGTGTTTCCAGCTGCAGCCGGATTCAAGTTCCTCCCACCCCATCCCTGGCTCTCACCTATGCACTTGCGGTTCTTGAAGAACGTGAGCGTCCCGTGCCACGTGTCCAAATGCACCCCAATAATGGAGCCCTGGCCAAACCTCGAGGAGAAGTTTGTTTTGTCTCCCTTGTGATGCAGCAGTCCTGAAAACACACCCAAAAAATGGCATTCTGTGGAAAACCTGCACTCCAGGAATTCACCCCAACTCCCATGCTGCTGGTACAGCCTCGCTCAGTGCCAAAAACATCCCTGCACTGACTGATCCCTGCCCTCCCATCTCAGAGTGGCTGCTGGAAAGGGGAAAGTTGTGGTTTTACAACTCCAGGGTGCAGGGATCAGCACTGAAAACCCAAAGTGGTGATGTGACAGTAGCACCCTGCTGCCCTGGAGGGTCCCACACCAGGTCTCTGCAAAACGTGGGCCCGGAGAGACGCTGCGAGGAGCTGCCAGCAGCTGCTCTAGTGTCCTGAACGAAGGGATTCACAGGTCTGGGGGCACCTCTTGGGCCACTGCTGCCCATCCAGCCACCCTGTCCATGCTACCTGTGTAAGAGAGTCCCCAGCTGTCCTCGTCCTTGCCCAGCAGGCTGCAGAAGGTGTGGCGGTACTTGTCCAGGTTCACATCGGATGTCCCAATTCCCACCATCTGGGAGACAAAGCAGGGAAACACAAGCTCAGTGTCTTTTCAAGCAACAAAACACAACCAGATTCCACCTCCAGTTCTTCCCTCCTCTTCTTGGCTCAGCCCAAAACACCCAGAGGGGTTGGTGAAGTCAAGTCAGAGCCTTCAGGGTGGAGCTGAAGGCTCCCAGCTCCAATTTCCTTTCCTAAATGACGAGGCCCAGCTGAACTGTCCTGTTCATAGAGTCATGGAATGGTTTGAGTTNCCTTCTGCTGTTGGACGCCAGGGCTGGGGCAGCTCTGCGGGTGGGGTCTCACCTGAGGGGGCAGAATCCCCCCCTCCCCTGCTGCCCACGCTGGGGCTCAGCCCAGGACACGGGGGGGTTCTGGGTGCACACGGCCAGGTCATGTCCAGTTCTCATTCTCCAACACTTCACGTCCTTCTCCCAGGGCTGCTCTTGATCAATTCTCTGCCCAGCCTGGATTTGTGCTCTCTGCCCAGCCTGGATTTGTGCTTGGGATTGCCCTGACCCAGGTGCAGCACTGGCACTTGGCTTTGTTGAACTTTTTACCCATGGCCCCACCTCTCCAGCCTGTCCAGGTCCCTCTGGATGCCCCATCTCTCCCCTCCAGGGTGTCACCTCCCCACACAGCCAGGTGTCTGCTCCAGCCTGGCTGTGGGTGCCCTGATCCCACTGTCCATGTCCCCAGCAGAGATATGAAACAATACTGGCCCCAGTGCCAGCCCCTGAGCAATGTCACTTGTCACTGGTCTCTGTCGACTCCAACTCTTTGCATGTGACCATCCAGACAATTCCATGTCCGCCAAGTGGTCCCTCTGTCAAATCCATGTCTCTCCAGGTTAGAGACGCCAGGCAAGGCAGCAACAAATCCTTTGCACAAATTCAAGTAGATGAGATCAGTTCTTCTTCCCTCATCCACCAACACTGCAACCCCATCACAGGAGGCCACTGCATTTGTCAGGCAGGATTTGCCTTTAGTGAAGCCCTGATGTTTCCATGTGCCTTTGCATAGTTTCCAGAAGGATCTGCTCCATGACTGCCAGGCACAGAGGTGAGACTGACCAGCCTGTACTTCCCCAGATCTTCCTTATTTCCCTTTTTAAAAACGGGGATCAAGTTTCCTCTTTTCCAGTCACTGGAAACTTCACCAGACTGCCACAGCTTCTCAAATATGACAGACAGTGGCTACGCCACTTCAGCCACCGGTTCCCTCAGATCCCAGGGATGCATCTTATCAGGTCCCCAGGGAGTTGTGTACTTCCAGACAGCCTCAAACCTGATCTGCCATGGTGGAACCTCATCCTGCCAGCTCCTGTCCAAAACCCTGGGCATTTCTGTGTGCCCCACACGTACCATGTCAGTGCCGTACACCGGGGAGGTCATCTTGATCTCCCAGAAGTGCTGCCCGTCTGCCAGCTCCTTGTTGCCGCGGATGGCGGCCGTGCCACAGCTGTACTCCATGTGGAAGTTCACCTTGCGGTTGTCACACGTCAGCAGGGTGGCCGTCGACTTGTTCAGGTCGTCCCACACCCAGTCAAAATCTGTTGAGGAAGCACGGAGGGGATAGGGATGGGCAAAGACCCTCAGGGAACTACCCCTGAGCCAAAGCATGGGTGGATGTTTGTTTTGAAATTGGGGGGTTTGTTTATATTTCTCTTGCAGTTTAAGAGGGTAAATCTTAAGCTGTGCACATCAGAGAACTGCTTGAGGCCTGAACTACCCTGCAGTGCCCCACCAGGGATGGATCAGTGCTCCAAAGCTGTCAGAATTCACCAGGCCCAGTTTTGGCTGACACCAGGCAGAGCCTCCCTTCTCCCCACACTCCTCATGGGATCAAGGGGTGGCTCTGCCATGCCACAGGCTCTCCCAGCCAGCCCAAGCCCACCCTGTGCTCCGAGCCTGGCACCCCACCAGCCATTGCAGGGATCAGGAGGGCCCTAAGCACCGGCTCTGTTTCACTGGTGGCCTAAGCCGGATCGGAAAGCAGGTCCCAGAGGTGAGCACTGACGCCGTCACAGCTCAGCCCTGAGCCCTGCAACCATGACAGCAGGCACGGGCTGGTAATCCTCCTACAGCCTCGGGATGTAAACAAAGGAATGCTGGGACAGGACACTGCAGGGGTCCCCCCATCCCGAGCCCCAGGGGAGCCCCTTACACTCGTCCTCCTCGCCGCAGCGGCAGTCGCGGACGCGGTGCAGGGCATGCAGGCTGGAGCAGTAGGGAGCTTCACTCTGGTTCTCACAGTTGCAGTAGGACTCTCCAGTCACAGGGATGGCGCTCGGGATGGAGGGAGACAGGGAAGAAAACTCTGGCTCTGAGTCTGAGTCGCTGTGCTGCTGGGGAGAACAGGCAATGGTCACTGCTGGGCATCCCTGGGCGTGGGAGCTGGGCTGGCAGAGCTCTGTGAGGGCTGTGCAGGGACATCACAGGCTCATGTCATGTCCTGGCCTGTGCCCATGGAATTACCCTGCTTTGGGACATGGATAGTGCCTGCTGAGCTGCAGAGAGCTCTCCAGCACTCTGCAGTGCAGGTACGTTCTTGGTGCCTGCCGGGGACAAGGACCTGTCACAGCAGGGTCACAAGTCTGGAACACACACATTTTAAAGGAAATTCTGTGCTAAAGCTTTGGCTTTCACCAGGAAGGTTCCAGCCATCAGCAGAGCCGAGCACTGCTCTGGAGAAGCTGTGAGGAGGCCGGGAGGCACGAGGGGGAGAAGGGAGAGGGGGCAGAACAAAGGGAGCCAGTTGAGCAGCACGGCTGCAGCTCCTCAGGCCAGCGCTGCAGACAGGCCCACGGGGAACCCAGGGTAGGATTAAAGGGCTTTTGTTTACATTCATGAACACAAAAACCTGATTTACTGTTCCCCAGTGCCAAGAGACAAAACTGATCCTGGACTGGACACTGTGAGAGTCACAGCCCAGTTTCACCCCTGTGTTATGGTGTTGCCTAAGGGATTCTCTTATCACTGATTGCAGCAAGTTACTCGAGGTGTACCTGCTTGTTATTCACCCCCAAGGTAAGGGGTATTTAATGACAAAAATCCTTTAAACTCATGTTCTTGCAGCTGTGTAAGACAGGGAATTGAAACTACTTGGGCTTACATATGTACTGCCCAGACCTCCTCTGGCCTGCAGATCCAAGAGCTTGGGTTCTGTCTTTCCTAACTTCTAACTTTCCTAAGTACTGCCACCTAGAAATCCTGTCATTCCCGTGACTGCAGGCACAGAAAACTGCTCATTTTCTGGGAACACAGTGCCTGGCTTTGGACACTGTGCTCTGGCAGTGGCCTCATGGCTTCAGTGTGGCTCTGAAGCTCCTGGAGCAGCTTCTTGTGTCCCCACCACTGCACAGGGAACTCTGCTCACACACTCAAGTATTAGGGAAAAGAGGGAAGGATGGCAGAGGCAAATCAGTCACTCCTTGAGTTGTTTTACTCCTGCTCTCCCTGCTGTGTTCCCTCTCCAGCACACCTGGACCAGGTTCAGAAGTGATGTTCACATCACAGAGCAGGAAATGGGAGGAAATCTCAGTCTGAAGACACTGCCCCACAATCTCCACCACCATCTCCAAGGGCCTCACAGCCCAGGAGGGAGCACAGCGAGTCGGATTAGGGAACTGATCCACTTCAAACACTTATCTAGAGCTCTACTTCCAAAACAATATTTAAGAATATTGTATGTACTTTATGTATGACACACCCATTCTGTGCTTAAAAAAGCATTTAGCTTAGCATCAATATTGACCATTATTAAATCCTTTCTGCTTTTGGCCAGTTGAGACCTGGTATCAAGGAAAGGAAAATGTCCCCTGTGCCTCCCAGTGCCACCCAGAGCCCCCCGAGCCCAGCCTACCTGCCCGTCAGAGTCGTAGCCCCAGCCCCGTGCACCAGCCCGGCCGTCGGCCTCGCGCCGGACCCCGCTCAGGACAAAGTGCCAGGCCCGGCTGCTCCGCGGGCGCCGCGCCATGCTGCTCCCAGACAGGTAGGCTGGGGAAAGGAACATGAAGTTACAGCTCTGCCATGTCCCATGGCCACTCCCTGGGTCACCAAACCCCCCAGGGGGACCAGCACAAGATCAGCCAACGCAAAGCAAGTTCCATCTGCATCAAGAGCCTCTGCAAACTTCACCCAAACTTCTCTTTCTCCACCCAGGGTCAACTCCTCCCTGAGCCAGGTGTTCAACTGGCCCCTTGAAACGCTCCCAATATCCAGTGGTGGTGGCAGCAGCTGCTCCTCTGCAGGAATTGGATCCAGCAGCCACCTCTCACCTGGCCTGGGAAGCTTCAGGGCTGTCAGAATCACAGAATTGTTTGGAGTGGAAGGACCTTCAAGCTCATCTCGTTCCACCACCTGCAACTGCTCTCTAAGGGAAGACTTTGCTCTCAGTGCTTGGAGAGGAAGAGAAACCACTTTCCTGCTCTGGAGGGAAACCAGGCTTGTGACAGACCTGTCCCAGCTTGCCTCAGCAACAACAGGCAGAAGGGAAGCAGCCGCCTGTCTCCCAGTCCAGCAGGGATGTTGTTCAGAGACAGATTTCCCGAGCCTCCTTCCCTGTGCACAGCCTGACAGGCCAGCCCAGCCCCCAGCTGCCACACAGGAGCATTGCACTGGATGTGACAGGGAAACCTCAGCTTCCAATCTCACCTCCCTGAAGTTTATCTTTGCAGGATTCAACCCCCCACCAAGAGGCACCCGCAGGGCTGTAACCTTTGAACCCTCTCCCTCAGCTCAGCCCTGAGCCAGAGCCTGCCATAAAGCACCTGGCCCTGTTCCTCCTGTGCCTCAGTCCCCAGTGGGACAGCAGCTCCTGGAAAAGCAGGACAGGCCAAGCCACAGACAGCTGTGCAGCTGCCCATGGATGCTTTGAAGGGCTCTGGAAATCCCACCCACTGGAATCACTAGGCTCACACAGCCATGCTGGGAAAGGACCTTAAACCACAGCAGAAACCCCTTCTCCAGCTTTGCTGAGCACCCACAGCAGCCCGACAGAGCAGCTCTGCTCCCCCAGGCCCTCGCTAAGGTTGGGGCTTGGAGTCAGCACAGATATCCCAGTACGTGATCCAGCACTGATGGCAGAGTCAGTCATAGAATCATTATGGCTGGAAAAGACCTCTTGGATCATCGAGTCCAACCATTCCCCCAGCACTGCCAAGGCCATCACTAAACCATGCCCCCAAGTGCCACATCCACACGGCTTTTGAATCCCCCCCAGGGATGGNGCACAGAACTGCCCCTAGAGTGCCACTGTCCCGCTCCTGCTGTCACATCAGTGCTGCTACAAAAAGCCCCTCAGTCCTGAGGGCCCCTGGGCCGCTGAGGCCTTTCCGCGGGCCCGAGGCGATGCTGCGGCGTGACCCGCACAGCGCCCGCGCTGCCCCAGCGCTTCCCCAGGCACCGAGCGGCGCGGAGAGACCACGGCGGGGTGCCCGAGCCGGCCCGGCTCCCTGGCCGCGGAGGCAGCGGCTCCACCGAGGGGGGGCACCGGAGCCCCGGCTGTCCCAGCAGTTGAGGCGCGGCCGGACAGGACAAGACAAGGCCAGGCCAGGCCACCGTGCTTGGGTCGCACAACCACGGCCCGCCCTGAGCCAAACCCCGGCTCCCGGCTCCCACCTTCGACCCATGCCCCCGAGCCCCCGGCCCACCTGCCCTGCCCGGCCCGGCCCCGCGGCGCTCTGACCTACTTTTCCCTCCCGGGACATAAACAATCCGCTCTCGGCACCGCCCCCCAGACGTCCATTGGCTGCGGCCGCGCCGTGCCCCTTTGCCATTGGCTAAGCGCCCTGTCACTCGCAGGCCGAGGAGGACGGAGGGGGCGGGGTCTGAAGTTGCCCCTCGCTATTGGCTGTCCCGTGTGCCAATCGCCAGGGAGCGCCGCCATTGGGCGACCGCTCGCGACGGGAAAGCTCTAAGCCCATTGGCTGATGCAATGGGAGCACGAGGAGTGGATTGGCTGCGGTGCCCTGGAGGGCGGGATCTCCGCTGAGAGTGCGGCCTACGATTGGGCAAAGTGCCTGTCAGTCTGAGGGGGCGGGGCTGTGGGCCGGCGGAAGGCGGAAGCGGGTGATGCGCGGAGGCAACATGGAGGAGACGGCTGGGGGTGAGCAGAGGAGAGGCCGCGGTCTGGGGGAACCGAGATCCGAGTTCTCGACCTGGGGGGGCCCTACTCGCCTCGCGGGGGACGTCCCGCCCGGAATGACCAGGCCTAG
>VXAD01007026.1:90937-127727 GCA_013399195.1 Dicrurus megarhynchus
GGGTCCCATAGGCGGCGGGCCCCGGTTATCGGGAGGCGACGCTGAGCCTTGCCAGAGGCCCGGGCCCGGCTCCCGCGGGAGACAGCGCCGAGTAACCGGGCCCGGCGCGGGGCTGCCGCTGTCACCGGGCGGTATCCCGGGAGCGCCTCGCTGCGGGGCCCCCTCTCGCCCCTCCCCGGCCCCCTTCTCCCCCCATTCCCCTTGTGGGGCCCGTGGCCTTTACCGTCGGCGGAGGTGCGGATGAGCTCTGCCATGGTGCGTGCGGGCTCCATGCCGCCCGTGCTGCTGGGCTGCCGGGCCAGCCCCGGCGCGTTGAGTCCGTGCCCGGTCGTGACGGGGAGCCCGGAACGCGGCCCCGGGTGGGCGGGTGGCGTTTGCTGGCTGTGGCTGGAGCGCCCCGGCCGCCCTCCTGGCCCCTGTGCTGCCCCGGGCCGGGGGACAGCGGTCCCGAGCGCTCCCTGCTCTAGGGAGCTGAGCCCAAAGCAGTGCCGGGAGCGCTGACAGCACAGCAGGGAACTGCAGGAAGGCTGGAGTGGAGCGTGGGACTGGCAGGAAGCGACTGGTGTGGCATGGAGGAAGGAAACGCCAAGGGCCTGAGCTCACCAGCAGCCTCCGGCCATGCCCGGGCTGAGCCTCACGAGCCCAGTGCGTGTTTATTGCTCTGCTGCCCAATTGCCACTTAGGTCATCGGGACAAGCCTTTGCTCCCCACACACACTGTTTATTGCCATTGTTCTTATTGTCCTTTTTCTGATGACAGAAAGCCCGTGGCACATCCACCTCTTCTTTCCCACTGCCTTGCACTGAGGTCAGACCTCACCGGGGCTGCAGCTCCTCCCGAGGAGCAGCTCCAATCTCTGCTCCCTGTGCCAGGGACAGGACCCAGGGAATGCTGGAGCTGTGCCAGGGCAGGCTCAGGCTGGAGATCAGGGAAAGGTTCTTCCCCCAGAGGGTGCTGGGCACTGCCCAGGCTCCCCAGGGAATGGGCACGGCCCCGAGGCTGCCAGAGCTCCAGGAGCGTTTGGACAGCGCTGCCAGGGATGCCCAGGGTGGGGTTGTTGGGGTGTCTGTGCAGGGCCAGGGGTTGGACTGGATGATCCCAATGACCCTTCCCACTCAGGATATTCCATGGTTCTGTGATACCCTTGCAGAGAGAACCAACCTGGCCGGGGTGCGGCACATCCTGCTGGTGCTGTCCGGGAAGGGCGGCGTGGGGAAGAGCACCATCTCCACCGAGCTGGCCCTGGCGCTGCGCAACGCCGGGAAGAGGGTGAATGAGGGTTTGGGGTGCTGAGCTCTGGCTTTTCCCTTCCAGCCTCCAGCTGGGCTGGATTTTGCCTACCCTTTCCATGTGGGTGTCCTGGGTGGGCAGCGTGTGGGTTCCCTGTGAAATTGCAATTTGTGATAGTGTGATCCAGTTCAGGTAACTGGATCAGGTACTGCAGTTCATTTCTGTTTTATCTATTTTATTAATTCACCCAATATTTGTTGAAATTGGCATGAGACATGACTTTGCTCCTTTGTGGTGTCACCCTCGCTCCCTCTGCGGGGTGAAGAGCTCAAGGACTCTTAAAATGGGGACAAAAAGGAAACGTGTGGGCAGGAGACAGACTGAATCCCTTGAGGATCTTATTAAAGGCTCTGTGGAGCCAGTGCCACTTGGGTTCTGGTGATGCCTTTTCCTGGTCTTAAAATCAAGAGTCAAACACGGTTAGAAGGGAAAAAGGGATTTTACCTAGGTATTTATTTTAAGGATCCTTAGGTGCAGCACATCCAGGTCGAATGCACCTCAGTGTACACTGCAAAAACTCCTCTCCCCAAAGATCTGGTATAACATAGGTTTTACTAATTAGCATCTCTACCATAAATTCCCCAATGAGAGGCTGACATGAGCCCCCCTCCCCAAGGAATCTTCCCCTGGATGGTTCTATCTCAGTTTACAAAATGTGTTCTGGAGAGGACTTTGGGCTCTGGGGCACGTTGATCCCTAACTACGAAACCTCTAAAATGTTTCGTCTCCCAGCTTAACAAACAAGTCTAAGAATGTAGGCAAAAAGCACTAAGGAATGCAGAAGCTGCAAAAAGGCACAAAAAGGGGNTAACCGGGCCCGGCGCGGGGCTGCCGCTGTCACCGGGCGGTATCCCGGGAGCGCCTCGCTGCGGGGCCCCCTCTCGCCCCTCCCCGGCCCCCTTCTCCCCCCATTCCCCTTGTGGGGCCCGTGGCCTTTACCGTCGGCGGAGGTGCGGATGAGCTCTGCCATGGTGCGTGCGGGCTCCATGCCGCCCGTGCTGCTGGGCTGCCGGGCCAGCCCCGGCGCGTTGAGTCCGTGCCCGGTCGTGACGGGGAGCCCGGAACGCGGCCCCGGGTGGGCGGGTGGCGTTTGCTGGCTGTGGCTGGAGCGCCCCGGCCGCCCTCCTGGCCCCTGTGCTGCCCCGGGCCGGGGGACAGCGGTCCCGAGCGCTCCCTGCTCTAGGGAGCTGAGCCCAAAGCAGTGCCGGGAGCGCTGACAGCACAGCAGGGAACTGCAGGAAGGCTGGAGTGGAGCGTGGGACTGGCAGGAAGCGACTGGTGTGGCATGGAGGAAGGAAACGCCAAGGGCCTGAGCTCACCAGCAGCCTCCGGCCATGCCCGGGCTGAGCCTCACGAGCCCAGTGCGTGTTTATTGCTCTGCTGCCCAATTGCCACTTAGGTCATCGGGACAAGCCTTTGCTCCCCACACACACTGTTTATTGCCATTGTTCTTATTGTCCTTTTTCTGATGACAGAAAGCCCGTGGCACATCCACCTCTTCTTTCCCACTGCCTTGCACTGAGGTCAGACCTCACCGGGGCTGCAGCTCCTCCCGAGGAGCAGCTCCAATCTCTGCTCCCTGTGCCAGGGACAGGACCCAGGGAATGCTGGAGCTGTGCCAGGGCAGGCTCAGGCTGGAGATCAGGGAAAGGTTCTTCCCCCAGAGGGTGCTGGGCACTGCCCAGGCTCCCCAGGGAATGGGCACGGCCCCGAGGCTGCCAGAGCTCCAGGAGCGTTTGGACAGCGCTGCCAGGGATGCCCAGGGTGGGGTTGTTGGGGTGTCTGTGCAGGGCCAGGGGTTGGACTGGATGATCCCAATGACCCTTCCCACTCAGGATATTCCATGGTTCTGTGATACCCTTGCAGAGAGAACCAACCTGGCCGGGGTGCGGCACATCCTGCTGGTGCTGTCCGGGAAGGGCGGCGTGGGGAAGAGCACCATCTCCACCGAGCTGGCCCTGGCGCTGCGCAACGCCGGGAAGAGGGTGAATGAGGGTTTGGGGTGCTGAGCTCTGGCTTTTCCCTTCCAGCCTCCAGCTGGGCTGGATTTTGCCTACCCTTTCCATGTGGGTGTCCTGGGTGGGCAGCGTGTGGGTTCCCTGTGAAATTGCAATTTGTGATAGTGTGATCCAGTTCAGGTAACTGGATCAGGTACTGCAGTTCATTTCTGTTTTATCTATTTTATTAATTCACCCAATATTTGTTGAAATTGGCATGAGACATGACTTTGCTCCTTTGTGGTGTCACCCTCGCTCCCTCTGCGGGGTGAAGAGCTCAAGGACTCTTAAAATGGGGACAAAAAGGAAACGTGTGGGCAGGAGACAGACTGAATCCCTTGAGGATCTTATTAAAGGCTCTGTGGAGCCAGTGCCACTTGGGTTCTGGTGATGCCTTTTCCTGGTCTTAAAATCAAGAGTCAAACACGGTTAGAAGGGAAAAAGGGATTTTACCTAGGTATTTATTTTAAGGATCCTTAGGTGCAGCACATCCAGGTCGAATGCACCTCAGTGTACACTGCAAAAACTCCTCTCCCCAAAGATCTGGTATAACATAGGTTTTACTAATTAGCATCTCTACCATAAATTCCCCAATGAGAGGCTGACATGAGCCCCCCTCCCCAAGGAATCTTCCCCTGGATGGTTCTATCTCAGTTTACAAAATGTGTTCTGGAGAGGACTTTGGGCTCTGGGGCACGTTGATCCCTAACTACGAAACCTCTAAAATGTTTCGTCTCCCAGCTTAACAAACAAGTCTAAGAATGTAGGCAAAAAGCACTAAGGAATGCAGAAGCTGCAAAAAGGCACAAAAAGGGGCTTAAAAGAAAAGGCAAAAAATCATCATGGCATCACTAGCATAAAGCACTTGGAAACACCCAGCAGATGCTCCTTGGGGAGAAGGAGGTCGGGAGGGATGTGAAATTTAAAGCATTTGTGTTTCAAATGTGGCTGTTGTGGAAGTGCTGTGAGCAGCCCAAATTTGGGTGGTTGGGATTCCTGAGCCCACCGTGCCAAAGGGCTATGCCTGTCCCCAGGTGGGGATCCTGGACGTGGACCTGTGTGGCCCCAGCATCCCCCGCATGCTGAGGGTGCAGGACAGTGCCGTGCACCAGTGTGACAGCGGCTGGGTCCCCGTCTTCGTGGGCCAGGACAAGGCCATCGCCCTCATGTCCATCGGCTTCCTGCTGGAGAGGCCGGACGATGCCGTGGTGTGGAGAGGACCCAAGAAAAACGGTAACACCGGGGTTTGCTGCTGGTGAAACCTTCTGTGAACCCTCCTGGAGATGTTATTCCTTGGGGGAACGAAGCTCCTGTTCCACAAGGGTGGGTTTAAATCCCTCACATGTTGTGCTGACAGACAGCCTTGTCCCCTCTCCCTTGTCCCCTGTCACCCAGGGCGCTTCCCAACCCCTGTCCCACGGCTCCCAAGCCACCTGCTGAATCCCGTTGTGGTTTGGGTTTTATCTGCTCCTTTTATTTCCGTAGCTTTGATCAAACAATTTGTCACCGACGTGGCCTGGGGGGACCTGGACTTCCTCATCGTGGACACGCCGCCGGGCACGTCCGACGAGCACATCTCCACTGTGGAGGCCTTGAGGCCCTACCAGCTGCTCGGAGCAATCCTGGTCACGACACCTCAGGTAGGACACAGGGCTGGAATTCCTGGCAGGCAGCAGGTTTGGAGTGGGGAAAAATGCACCCCAGGTTTGCACAGGGCTGTCTGTGGCTGCCTGTTGTACACATCTGCTCTGGAGCCGCAGTCAGTGTGGGCAGAGGGGTCCCCAATTCCTGTTGTTCCCCCTCAGGCTGTGTCCGTGGGGGATGTGAGGCGGGAGCTGACGTTCTGTAGGAAGGCAGGACTGCGGATCCTCGGCATCGTGGAGAACATGAGCGGCTTCGTGTGCCCCCACTGCTCTGTGAGCTCTCCTGACCTTATTGTCCAGCCTTGGGGCTCTTCCTTGTGCTGGTTGGGTGCTGAGCCTTGGGTGGAAAATTGGGAAATGCCATGGGGGTGATGCTGTGAGCCAGGGAGAGGAGACGCTGCCAGCTCTGGGCTCTGCTCTGTTGAGGAGCACTGGGAGAGGGCGGGGGCACAGGGAGTGCCTGGGGCTGGAGGGTGGAGGGCGGCTGGCTCTGCTCAGGGCCTGGCAGCACCTGCCCTGTCACACGGGGCTCCGGGCTTCCTGACTCACTGCTCTTCCTCCTCCAGGAATGCACAAACATCTTCTCCAAAGGGGGAGGCGAGGAGCTGGCCAAGCACGCCGGGGTGCCCTTCCTGGGTGAGTGGCTCTGCTCAGGGTGATCTCATGGTGCTGTGGGAGGGCTGAGCACAGAGAAGGAGCATCACAGAGGCAGGTGGGCTGGGCTGTGAGCACCGGGCACCTGGGCAGAGCTGAGGTTTGTGCTTTGCTTCTCTGCCATCCACACTCCTCACGCTGGGCCCCTGGCCCTGCTGGGGCAGAGGTGGTGATGCCAGCAGCCTGCTCGTGATGCTGACATCCTGGTGACAGTGTAAACAAGCCTGGAGCTCCATGAGAACCACGTTGGAATGTCTGGAGCCTTCCCAAGAAATGGGGGCTGAGGGCTGAACCCTGTCCCTGGACAGGGCTGGGATCAGAGGGGAGAGCCCCTCTCATGAAGCACCAGGGTGGGGTGGGGTCTTGGGCCCAGAGGAGGTGGTTGCAGGTGAGAATTGTCTCCTGGAGAGCTCAGGGAGGGCAGTGGTTGCTCTTCCCTACCCCTTTCCCTGGAGTTGACCCTGGCAGTGTGTTTTTGATCCCTGGCTGCGGACCCTGGCCATACAGGGAGGGAGCTCTCACCCTCCTCTCCCCTGTCCCACAGGCTGTGTCCCCCTGGACCCCCAGCTTAGCCAGAGCTTGGAAGAAGGCAGAGACTTCATCCAAGAGTTTCCCAAGAGCTCTGCCTTCCCTGCCTTGACTGACATTGCCCAGCAGATCTTGGATACATCGCAGAGGAGCTCCTGAGGAGGGTGCGGAGCTGGACTGGTGCCAGACTGGCAGCCCCAGCAGCAGGAAGGAGCTGTAGGAGCTGTTAAACTGTCTCATTGGGGTGTGAGGGAGGGAGGGGGAGCACAGATTCCTGCTGCTGCTGGCAGTCCCGGAGGGAAGCAGCTCCATCCCCTCAGACCCAAAGAGACTCTGGAGCTGCTGTGTCAGGCGCTGTTCTTCCCTCAGCGATCCCACACGGCTCCGATCGCCTGGATCGTGGCTCCACGTGCTGCTGCCTTCTCCCGCTGCCCCTGCCTGATGGATCACACGGGGCTTGCTTCAGTGCCTGGGTCGTGCTGGGTGCTCCCATGTGGAGCCAGGCCAGGCCCCTGTGCTCGGAATTCTCGGCTCGCTGGTTCCTGACGGGCGGTGAGGGCACGGCGTGGGCTGGGTGTGAGGAAAAGCCTTCAGGAGCTGTCTGGGAGCTGCATCCCACCGTGCTGGGAACGAGGCCTTGGGTCTGCCGGGGGTGTGTGACTCAGGAATATTTTTCAAGGTTCCAGGCAGTAAACACTTTTCTTAAAATGCAAGTCTGCGACTTCTGTTCTTCCACGGCTTCAGGCCTCGCTGTAGCTCTGAGTCTTGGCCCTTCACATGCATCAAGGTGCTTCCTGCTTTTCCCTGGCTTCCTTGCTGGAATTCAGCTAAATCTCTCCTATAACAGCATCAGGATCCAACCTGTCCCTTGTTGTGCTGTGAGCCAGCCCTGGCAGCCCTTCATGGGATGCTTTGCCACAGCTCTTCTCCAACCCCAGCCTGGGGCTCCTCTGCGTCCCCAGGTGGTTCCTGCTCCATTCCCTTCCGAGTGTCCCTGCACCTCTTCCCACGGGCTGCTGCCCCCGTGGGACCTGCCCTCCTCTCGCAGGTTTGAGTTAAGCTGGGCAAGCAAATGAAGGCCTTGCATCTTATCTCCCTCCCTCCTGGATTCTGAGCCTGCCTCCCTCTCTGCCTTTGGGACTCACCCTCACAGTGAGGTTTCGGGAAGACGGGGAAATGCTGGATTTCCACTGACGAGGCTGGATTACAGCAGGCAGGCACTGCTTGCAGGAGAGCAGGAGCAGCATCCGCCCCTGCTCCCGCTGCACGAGGACCCACACCTGAGCAGGTTTCCCCTCATGCAATTTTCCAGGAAAATTTTGTCTGACCTTTGGACACTTACTGGGATTTGGAGAGCCGGGCAGTAGCCTTGGAATCTGTCAGGGCTGTTGGCTTCTGTGGGACAGCTGGGCATTTCTTGCTCCCTCCCTGGGAACATGCCACCCACCCAGGGCTTGCAGGAAATGCTGGGAGCCCCCTGGGAACCTGAATCCCTCACCCTGAGGGGCTCTGGGGAGAAATCCCAGCCGGGGGCAGCACAAGCTTTGGAAAAAACATAACTTACAAGGTGGGTTGCAATAGCTCCAAAGGTTTATTTGTCTGCTGCCATTTATCAGGTGAGCAACGTGGGGCTTTCTGTGCCCTGCCTACACCTGCTGCTGCAAGGAATCATTACAGCAAGTCCTCTGCCCCCTTCCCTGAGCTCGGGGGCTTTTAGGATTTCTCCACTGTTCCATGGCAGGAAAACGCTTTGTTTTGTCTCATAAAAGTCCTGGGCTGGGCAGGGCTGCCCCTTGCTGTGGCTGCAGGGCTGGGGGTGCAGCATTCCCCCATCCAGAGATGCTCCTGCTGGGAGCAACCATGCTCTGCCCTGGGGGCTGCTATTTAAATATTAAGGGACTGAAATACTCAGTTTGAAGCCCAGGGGGCTGGTGCCCATCCAGCATCTTCTGAGCAAGGCGGCTGCTGGAGGTGGTGGCAAATCCCTGCTCGTCTGGGGTGGCCACAGAACCCCAGCTGCTGCTGCCGCCCTGGGGAGGCCGGGCCAGGGCCAGGGCGGTGGCGGATGAGGGTCCCTGGGGGGGCCAGCCCAGCTCAGCAGTGAGCAAAGCTCTCCTCGGGGGTGTCACGGAGGTCCAGCCCCACCAGGCCTGGGGGGTGCAGGCAGGTGAGGTTGTTGTAGGTGTAGATGGGGACGTGGGTGTCGTCCCCCTCGGCCACCGACTGCACGAAGCGCGGGACCACCGCGGGGTGCTGCAGGGAGAAGTCCCGCAGGCCCTTCAGAGAGCAGTTGCAGTGCCAGGTGTTGCCCCCCAGCCACAGCTGCTCCAGGGCGAAGGGGGGGCGCAGGAATGCCACCGAGAAGGTCTCCAGGGAGTTATTCCTCAGGCTGAGGTACCGCAGGTTGGCCAGGGGGGAGATGACGCTGTTGTCCAGTGTCTCCAGCTGGTTGTGGGAGAGGTCAAGCCAGAAGAGTCTCTGGAGCGGGCTGAAGGTGTCCTGGGAGACCTCCAGGAGCTGATTGGAGGAGAGGAAGAGGTACTCCAGGTTGCTCAGCCCCACAAAGAGCCGGGGCGAGAGGTGGCTCAGCCTGTTGTGCTTCAGGTCGAGCTCCAGGAGCTCGTGCAGTTCGCTGAAGCTCTGGTCCTCGATGAGGGAGATGCTGTTGTGCTGCAGGAAGAGCCGCCGCAGGCTGGAGAGCCCAGAGAAGGTGTTGGCCCGGATCCTGCCCACGCAGCTGTGCTCCAGGTGGAGGCTGTGCAGCTTGGTGACCCCCTTGAAGACAAAGTCCGGCAGGACCTTGATGCAGTTGGCAGACAAGTGCATCACGGCCACGTTGTGCAGCCCCAGGAAGGCCCCGGCCCTGAAGTCCTGCAGCTGGTTGTTGTTGAGGCTGAGCACCTCCAGCTGGCCCAGCCCCTCGAAGGTCCTTTCCGCCAGGCTCCGGATCCGGTTGTGCCCCAGCTGCAGCTCCTCCAGGAACTGGAGGTCCTTGAAAGTCCTGGGCCTCAGGCCGGTGATGGAGTTGGTGGACAAGCGCAGGACGTGCAGGCTCAGGAGGCCCAGGAAGGTGTCCTCGTAGAGCGAGACCAGGCGGTTGTGGGACAGGTCCAGCCAGCGCAGGGACTTCATGCCCATGAAGGCGCGGGGTGTGATGGTGCTGATCTGGTTGTGGTTCAGGTACAGCTTCTGCAGCTTCTGCAGCTTGACGAAGATGTTGATCTTGATGCCCTTGAGCGCGTTCCCGCTCAGGTCCAGCTCCTTCAGCTCGGTGAGGCTGCAGAAGAGCTGGTGCTGGAGGTAGGGCAGCTTGTTCCCAGCCAGGATCAGCTCCCTCAGGTTAGGCAGGTCATGGAACACCCTGTCAGGCAGCACCACCAGCGAGTTCCAGCCCAGGTTCAGGTACCAGAGGTTGGAGAGCCCGGCGAACAGCCCTTCTTCCACCTTGCTGAAGTGGTTGTTGTTGAGGCTGAGGGACACGAGGTTCTGGGTGTGCAGGAAGGTGTGCGGAGCCAGGTGCTTGAGGCGGTTGCGCTCCAGGTGCAGGTGGTAGAGGCTGCGCAGCCCGTGGAAGGCGTGCTGCTCCACGGAGCCCAGCTGGCTGCTCTGCAGGTCCAGGAAGTCCAGGGCTGATAAATTCCTGAAGGCAGCGGCCGGCAGCAGCGTGAAGTTGTTGCCGTCCAGCCACAGGGCTTTGGCGCTGGGGGGCACGTCCTCGGGCAGGCGCGTCAGGTTGCGGCCGCTGCAGAAGACGTTCAGCTCCTCGCTGTAATCGTCCAGGCTGCAGGCGCAGGGGCTGGGGCAGCGCGGGCCGTCCCCGTCCCCCGGCTCCTTCGGGGGGTCCCCCCCGAGGGGCTGGGAGGCTGCAGCCAGCAGCAGGGCCAGGGGGAGCAGGAGGGGGATGCCTGCTGGGGGTGTGGAGGAAGGGGGACACTGTCAGTGCAGGGCTGTGGCTGCTCTAGGGGACACCCTTGGGACCCCCTGGCCGGGTGCCTGCACCGCTGGGGCTGGGGTGGGCGTGTGGAGGGGTCACTCCCAGCCCGCTGCACACACGGGGCAGCTGCAGGAGTTTTCAGAGGCTGGATCCCTTGGGAAACGGTGCAAGATCATCACACCCCCCTCCTGCCACAGCTCTGACCCCTCGGCTGTAGGGACCCCTCCAAATTCATCTCTATATTGCAGCAGCAGCTTCTCCCTTTCATGGGGAAAAGCCCCCAGACTCCTATCCCCCTTCCCCCCAGCTGCCCCCCTTTGACTCCCTCAGCCCTGCGGGGTCTCAGTACCGCGGCCCCCGCCCATCCCTGCGCTCCCCATCCAGGTTTGGATGTGCCTGCAGCCCCCTCCCCAGGCAGCTCGGGGGCCCCCAAAATGTCCTATTAGCAGTGGAGGAGGAGCAGAGCAAAGGGTGACTGAAGCCCGGGCAGAGCCTGAGCGTGTCCCCCCCCAGCCCCAGCCTGGCCGAGGGCAGGTCCAGCCTTACCTTTGCCTGCGCTCATGGCGGCGGGCAGGGCAGGGCTCCCGCTCCCGCTCCGCTCTCCGGCCCCTCCGACTGCGCAGGGATGGATGGAGCAACCACCTTGACGCCTGTCCAGCCGCCCGCCCGGCCGGGCTTAACCCCACTGCTGCTGGCCCGGGCCGCGGCCGAGCCCCGCGGACAGCCTGGCCGGCGGCAGTGCCACCGGGACGGGCTCCTCGCTGCTCCCCCGGCTCTGGGACTGCCTTTAGGGCAACTCGGGAAAGGGGCATGGAATGAGATGTCCGGGAACCTGATGGGGGTCCTGCCAGGGATGGGGTTTGTGTGGGCTCTGAGCGTGGAGGGAGGAATGGGGCAACCTCACAGGGTGTCCCACCACTGCGCCCTGAGCTCCTGGAGGGTTCTGAGCAGCAGCACTGACCCTTCCCTGCCTTCCTTTGCCAGGGATGCCCTGGGATAGACCCTGGCAGTGGGTCCTCACTCTCCGTCAGGACACAAAAACCACACACTGGGGCTTGGAGCATCTGCAGGGATTAAAGGTTTGGGGATCGCCCCTAGTGCGAGATGGGCTGAAACACCTGAGGGTTTGTGGTGATGCAAGTGGGAAATGAGTTGGGAAATGGGGAAAAGCTCTTCCCTGTGTGGCACTGAAAACCTCGGGGCGGAACCCTCAGCCCCTCCTGTGGGCATTTTCCCATTTTTCTTCCTGACTTGCCATGTGGGTGGGGATGGTGCTGGGAGCTCTACCCCCTGCTCTGCCCAGTGCTTCTGTGCCAAAGCAGAAACAGAGAGCAAAGCCAGGGTCCCCCTGGTGAGGCGGTGGCTGTGGGGGTGCCCCGCTCCCCTGCCAGCCCCCCATCCAGCGGGATGAGGGTGGATGATGCTCCAGGGTTGGCAGAACACCCTCTGCCCCTGGCAGCTCACCAAAACCACCCCGGGGAGGCCGCTGACCCCATCCTGTGTCCCAGGTCATTTCCCCACCAGGCTCCAACGCAGCTTCTGTGGAATCTTCTACCAGTTTCCAGGAAAGAAAAAGAAAGGAAAAGCCCCAGCAAGAGGAGCCCTGTGGCCAGCAGCTGCCAGATGGAAAAGCCATGGCTAAACCTTCCTCTGTCCTGGTAGTCCCATTCCTCCCTGGAGGTGCAGCAGGCTGGCACCACTCACACCCACACCTCCAGGAACAGGCATCTCCCCCCGGGCTGCTCTTCCCAGCCCTGCTTCCCCCAGGCTGGTTTGGGAGGTGCAGCTGGAGCAGGGATTCTCTCCCCCACCATTCCCACACCATGGGCACCCACCGTGCTCCCACCTTGCCCCTTGCCATGGGAGCCTGGCATCTCCCCAGCTCACATCTCAGCCCTTCACCAGGCATCTCCATGCCCATGGGAAGAGGTGTTGGCTCCGGCCCTGCCACCCAACTTTCCCACAGGCTCTGTTTTCTCTCTTCCCTTTGGCCCCGAGTGCAATTCTCCTCCCCCTCTATTTTAATCCTGTCTTCTGGGAATTTAGAGATCAGGAGGGAGAAATGAGGGATAGGGATACATACACCCACTAATAGGCACTGAGCACATATTGACACAAGGTGTAATCAATCTGGAAGCTAGAAAGAGCTGAACCAGCACAGCTCAGCCAGCCAAAACCCACAAAACCTTGTTGGGAAGTTTAAACAAGCCCTGCCTGCAGCTGGGAGCAGGTTTATCCCTGCCTCCAGCAGCCCTCCCTGGAGGAAATATCAAAGGAGATGCGATGGGAAAATGAGGAGGGTAAATAAGGAAATCCCTTCCCAGTGTGGTTGTGGTGCACGGAGGAGCTGGACCCATCCCCACCTTTAGAGGTCCTTGAGGCATCTCCTCTGGGCCTGTCTCCACCTTTAGACCTCCCTGGGGGGCCTCTCCTCTGGATGTGTCCCATCTCCCGTGGCGGGAGATGCCAGGACCCTGCAGGTGTTGGTCCCTGCACCCCAGGCCACCCATCTGCCCAGGGAACCCCAGCTCCACCACGGGGACCTCGGTTTGGGGATGTCCCCTTCCCAGGGTGCCCCTGGCCAATGTGGACCCCCCCCATCTGATCCCCCCACCGCTCCAGCTCCAGCAGATAAACTCCCCGGCTGGGACCAAAGTCTGAGCCCCTCCCCTGGTTGCCATGGAGAAGGCTGTAATGGTGTTAGGAAAAGCAGCAAAATCATTAAAAAGTAGTTTTAAAACCTATTTAAACTCTAAGGAATCATTTACGTTCCCCAGCAGCCCCCCTGTGCCTGCAATTCCCTCCCCAGGGAGCTTCCCAGTGCCTTTGGGTGGGACATGGCACCAGCTGTCCCTGTTCTGTCCCTGTCCTGTCCCTGGGCTGGCTGCACTGGGCAGGGGACAGTGCTGGGCCACATCTGCTGTGGGACCCCGGGACATCCCTGCTCCGTCCCCCCCCAGCCAGGGTGAGTGACCAGGGACACTCCGGACACCAGCAGGGCAGCACCCGCCCAATGAGCCCCGAGGCCAGCAGGGAGGTGACACGTGTGGCGTTGTCACAGCTGAGTTAAGGAGTATTTTTAGCAAATCTTGCCAAATATTGTCCCTGTCTAGAGGAGAGCATCTAGCGTTGCCCGGGCAACCAGCGCTCCTGCTCCTCGTTCAGGACCAAAAACGTGCCCGATAAAGATGGGAGGGGTGACAGCAGCACCACAGAGCTTGAGCCACTCTCCAGGGGACAGCAGCAGGGACCAAGCCCCAGGAGTGGTGCTTTGCCTGGTGCTCACTGACCACCCACCTTTCTGGTCATCCTGGTCCCTGCTACTGGAGATGGGCACTGGGGGGTGGTGGCAGCTGCTGGCAAAGGTCCCCATGGGCATCTCTGAGTGCCACCTCCTGCCCTGCCACGGCTGGGAAGCTGGGAAAGGTGTTCTGGCAGCTCCCAGGGATGCCAATTACTGCCCTGGTGGCCCACGTCACCAACACCAGCCTGGCCAGACTGGTTGGACTGGGAGAGACGAGGATGTCCCCAAGACATGACTCAGGGTGGCCAGGGCCATTGCTGGAGGCACAGATGGGGAAATTCCCAAACACTGAGGCGTGGGGAAAAGAGGGGGCCCTGGGAGCGGGGATTTGGAGGTGATGGAGGCGGGGAATGGCAGGAGAGCAGAACTGGACTCAGAGTGGAACTGGACTGGGGGACAGAACAGAGGGAAGGGAGGCAGCCACCCTGCCTAACCGATCCTGGTGGCAGTGCCGGGGTGGGTGGGGAGAGGGGGATGGCATTTTCCACGTGCCATGGCAGCTCTGCAGACCCGGACATTGGCTTCCTGCTGGATGGAGGGAGCAGCCTGGTCCTCGGGGTGCCTGGCTGGAGGGATGGGGTGGGCGTGTGGCAGAGGGACCCCAGCTTCCCTCCTGCCTGTGATCACAAGGCCATAACCCCACTCCTTCTGCCAGGGTGTCCCTGCCTGCCCCATCCCAAGCCTCCTTCCAGCCCTGCGGGGAAGCCCCTGGAGATGCCAGGGGTGGCAAATGGGACATGGGGTGGCAATGGGTGCTGGCAGCCCACAAACCCAACGTCTCCGGGGCTGCATCACCAGAGGGGCGTTCAGCAGGGCAGGGAGAGGATTCTCCCCCTCAGCCCCCCTGGAGTACACACACATCCCACCCTGGGGTCCCGGGACAGGGCAGGCCTGGATGAACCTTTCCTGTTCTTTGTCGGGGAGCCGGCAGAGGTTCTGCAGCTCCCTCCTCCTCTCCCTTCTCCAGCCTGGGAGAGCTGGGGCTGTCCAGCCTGGAGAAGACCTTGTGGCAGCCTGAGGGCTTGGAAAAGTGACAGAGAGAAGCTTTTCCTCAAGCCAGGAGAAAGGGCGATGGTTTTAAGCTGGGAGAGGGTGGATTTAAGTTGGATATAAAGAGAAGATGAGTTGGGGGGGATCGGTGGGAGCCGGGTGCCCAGAGGATTCCCCATCCTTGGGGCAGCGAGGCTCGGGCACCTCAGGCATCCCGGGTGCCAGGGTACTCCACTGGCATCCCAGAAGGAATCCGGCAGATCCGGGAGCGGACGCAAACTCCCTTTGCTGGCGCTGGAAGCCAGATGGAGCCCGTCACTGCGCTACCGCCGTGCGGCTCTGCCGAGAGCCCCGGAGAGCGCGGGGGCCGCTCCCCCTGCTCCGCTCGGGGGTCCCCGGCAGGGCTGCAGGGTCGCCCGGAGTGCACAGGGTGGGGTGTGACCCTGCCAAGGGCTGGCAGGGCTGGAGGAGAGGTGACAACACGCAGGGGATCGGGCCGGTGGCTGCGCGCTCCAGAGCTTCCCCTGGAGCTCCTGGATTTGGGAGCGGTTTCATCTCCCAAGGCTGTATTCCCGGGGCTGCGCTCAAGGTGTCCCTGACGAGAAGAGTGAAAATCCCTCAGGATAGAGCTGGGGTTTGGATTTGGATCCGGTGGGGTTGTGTGGTTCAGTCCGGAATGGTGCTGGAGATTCCGAGCTGCCGTGACGCCCCAAAACTTCATTTCTCAGCCCGAATCTGCTTTTTGTGGTGTCGCCCAGGACAAAATTGGCTTCATATTCCCAAGCCGTGGGAAAAGTGGTGGCTGTGATTCCCGGTGGCGGCACGGCACCGCCACACGGGTGCGTTTGCAGAAATAAAGCCGTGTTTGCATGCGGTACTTGCCCTGCCCGGGCGGGACGGGCTCCCCGCGGCTCAGGGAGCACCCGGCTGACGGGTGGGGCTTTTTCCCCCCCAAACCGGGGTCTCGGGGTCCGGGACAGCATCCCGGAGGTGTGGGGGTGGAGATGCCCATCCTTGGGGTGTCCGTGTGGGGCTGGGACCCCTCGGGACACGGCCGGGGAGTGGAGCTGCTGCTCAGCTCCTCCGTGGGCCCGAGCCCCCCCCCGAGGCTCCCGAGCTCCCGGCGCCGTGGGCAGGGTGTGAATTCGGCTCCGCGCTGGGTGTGAAGAGACTGTGAATTCTCATCAACACTTTCATTACCTTAATAAAATTACTTCAGGTCTGTTAAGTTCTTTTTGCAGAAAAACAAGCCGTAATTGCACTCTTTGCTCGCTTCTCCTTCCCCTGAGCCCCCCCAAACGCTCAGCCCCTGCTCCCAGCCACTGTGGACCTTCCCCGGGGGGCTCTGGGGTCTCCTCCGGCAGCATGGAACAGGTGAGGAGCTCTGCTTGTCACGGAGCTTCTGTCAGGATGGCCCCTCTCCCTCTCATCCCCTGAGCTCTGGCAGATCCTAAGGAGTTATTCAGAGCTCTGGGCTTTTTTGAACATCATATTGTCAAAGCTTTTCTTCTGTGGGAGACAGATTCTTACCTAAACTCACCCACTCCACAGAAATAGCAGCAATAATAAGCCTGAAATGAGGAGATTAAGAGCTGGGGTTCATTTTAGAACCACAGAAGAGTTTGAGTTGGAAGGGACCTTTAAAGGTCTCCCAGTCCATCTGATTTTACTCCTGTTCAAGGTTTTCCAGGCTTCTCCACTCTGCCCTGCACTCCCTGTAACCCTCACTCTGACCTTAAAGATTCTGCAAGAACTTTCAGCTGTGGGATTGTCCCATTCCAGCCTGGCTGGTCCCAGTTTGGAGTCAGCAGCAGCACACAGACCAGCACAGCTCAGGTTTAGCAGTCTGGACTAATCCAGGTTTGTTTCAGTGCATGCTTTGCTTTAAAACCTGTTTTTCCACACAGCATCTCTGATGTGAAGGGATAAATTGGGAAAGGTCTTTTAGCTTGGGCTAAACTCAGAGATCCTGGGACCTTTGGGCAGCCCATTGGCACAGGAAGTTCAAGGACTGCAGAGATCAAGAGAAAGTTGCCTGGAAGCAAACTGGATACTATGGGATGGTCTTGGAGCAGGTGGTTGGATTAGTGGGTTAATTAATGGGTTAATCAGACCTTGGAATCATGGAATGGTTCATGTTGGAAGGGGCCTTGAAGCCCATACCACCCCACCCCTTCCACTATCCCAGGCTGCTCCAAGCCCCAATGTCCAACCTGGCCTTGGACACTTCCAGGGATCCAGGGGCAGCCACAGCTTCTCTGGGCACCCTGTGCCAGGGCCTCCCCACCCTCCCAGGGAACAATTCCTTCCCAATATCCCATCCATCCCTGCTCTCTATTCACTCTAAATTTCTCCTCTCTTAGTTTAAAATCTTTCCCCTTGATGTATCACCATGGAAAGTCACTCTCCCTCTTTGTTGTCAGCCCCTAAAGCACTGGAATATCCCTGCACAGGGGCTGGAGGCCAAACCTACAGCCAGGTTTGGGAATGGTCCATGACAAAGGCTGGTACCCCCTCAATGGCAATATTGCTGCCCTGGGGGTGCTCCCGAGCTGCTGGTTCCAGTCTCTGCTGTGGGCTGAGCTGGGAATACAGAAACCTCCTGGGAAGTGCCATTGCCTTCCCTCCAGCAGCTCCCAGGGCGGCTGTGAGATTTGGAGCCACCTTAAAATCGAGGTGGAAGCCGCACCCTCTGGTAACCACAGTTGGTAGCAACAGCGCTGGACCTCCCGGGAGAAGTTCCTTAGAGATCCTTGGATCCTTCCTTGGCTTCTCAGTCGCTGCCTGCCCAAGCCTGTGCAGAGATCCCGGCCTCTGAGCACATGGATCTCACGATTCCTGCAGAGAATGAGAACGTGAGTCCTCTGACAGAGCTGACTGAAAATTCGGGTGTGAAGGTCCACAGCCCCTTCCCAGGTCATGGAACCAGCGCTCTGCCAAGGAAATCCCAACTACAGGGGAGGAATGGCAGCTGGAAAGCGTGGCTGGAATGTGCTCAGGTTCTGAAAAGCTGGATGTGCTGAGCTCTTCCAGCAGCAGAGGTGGGCGGGTGGCAGGGGGAGAGGAGGGCTCAGCTGGAGCTGCTCTGTGCCTGCAGGTGCAGCTGGAGGACAGGAACGAGGGGATGCACCAGCTTGCAGACCCACAGGAGGAGATGGGGAAGCTGCCTGGCTCCAAGACAGATTTCCCAGGCAGGATGGTCCTCAGTGAAGAGGAAAAACTGAAGGTAAAACTTTGGGAGTTGGAGAGAGATGAGCTGTGAAGCCGTGTGAGGCCAGTAGAGCCAGAGTGGAAAATCTGGGGGGGAAATTCCTCCTCTAGAGGGGGATGTGTTGTGCTCAAACATCACACTGGCCTCAGAATCCATCCACGGCCTTCACCGAATCCTTTCTCTCTCCCAGATTTCCAAAGACCTCGTGGATCTCCAGATCGAGACAAACAAAATGAAGGAGCGTTATGAGACGGAGAACTTCCAGCTGAAAAATGCGGTATCCACATTTTGGAGCAGCCCATTTCAGCCCTGCCAATACCTCCACCCAGCTCTGCAGCTCCTACACCCCCACCTTTGCTTTGCTTGGCATCTTCTCCTGGCTTTAGATGGAGCAGAATTCCCCCCCAGCACCCCAGATCCCATGGAACCCCCACGAAATCATCTCCCCGTGCTTGCTGCTGGCCTGGGCCACATCTAATCCTGCTGCCTCCCCTGTGCAGCTCCAGGGCCTGGAGAGCCGAGTGCAGGAGCTGGAGCTGGGCAGTGCCAGGGTCACGGAGGAGCGAGATTCCCTGCGGGAGCGGCTGCGGGCCCTGGAGAGCAGCCGGCAGCAGCTGGCGGAGGAGTTCATCATCCTGAAAAGCAACTACCTGGCCCTCGGCAGAGAGCTGGACCAGGAGGTGAGAGAGGCTTCAGAGCTCATCCCAGGGCTCATCCCAGAGATCCCAGCTCCACCCCACATTTCCCTGCTGTGCAGGTACCTTGGTTGGCTTTCAGTTGTGCATCCCCAGCTCAGCTCAGGTCCAGGGAGGCTTCTCATGCAATTGTACAAAGGTTCTTGTTGAAGGGACCTCTCAAAGGCCACTGAGTCCACAAAAACCATCCAGTCCCACCCCTGCCATGGGCAGGGACACCTTCCACTAGCCCAGGCTGCTCCAAGCCCCATCCAGCCTGGCCTTGGACACTTCCAGGGATCCAGGGGCAGCCACAGCTTCTCTGGGCACCCTGTGCCAGGGCCTCCCCACCCTCCCAGGGAACAATTCCTTCCCAATATCCCATCCATCCCTGCCCTCTGGCAGTGGGAAGCCATTCCCTGTGTCCTGTCCCTCCATCCCTTGTCCCCAATCCCTCTCCAGCTCTCCTGGAGCCCCTTTAGGCCCTGCAAGGGGCTCTGAGGTGTCCCTGGAGCCTTCTCTTGTCCAGGTGAGCACCCCCAGCTCTCCCAGCCTGGCTCCAGAGCAGAGGGGCTCCAGCCCTTGGGGCAGCTCCGTGGCCTCCTCTGGACTCTCTCCAGCAGCTCCACGTCCCTCTGCTGTCGGCCCCAGGGCTGGGGCAGCTCTGCAGGTGGGGTCTCACCTGAGGGGGCAGAATCCCCCCCTCCCCTGCTGCCCACGCTGGGGCTCAGCCCAGCACAGGGGGGTTTCGGGGTCCCAGCACACAGGACCAAGACATGTCCAGACCCAGAGCCTCTGAGCTGTGACACGGCACAGCCTGGCCATGGACCNATTCACTCTAAATTTCTCCTCTCTTAGTTTAAAATCTTTCCCCTTGATGTATCACCATGGAAAGTCACTCTCCCTCTTTGTTGTCAGCCCCTAAAGCACTGGAATATCCCTGCACAGGGGCTGGAGGCCAAACCTACAGCCAGGTTTGGGAATGGTCCATGACAAAGGCTGGTACCCCCTCAATGGCAATATTGCTGCCCTGGGGGTGCTCCCGAGCTGCTGGTTCCAGTCTCTGCTGTGGGCTGAGCTGGGAATACAGAAACCTCCTGGGAAGTGCCATTGCCTTCCCTCCAGCAGCTCCCAGGGCGGCTGTGAGATTTGGAGCCACCTTAAAATCGAGGTGGAAGCCGCACCCTCTGGTAACCACAGTTGGTAGCAACAGCGCTGGACCTCCCGGGAGAAGTTCCTTAGAGATCCTTGGATCCTTCCTTGGCTTCTCAGTCGCTGCCTGCCCAAGCCTGTGCAGAGATCCCGGCCTCTGAGCACATGGATCTCACGATTCCTGCAGAGAATGAGAACGTGAGTCCTCTGACAGAGCTGACTGAAAATTCGGGTGTGAAGGTCCACAGCCCCTTCCCAGGTCATGGAACCAGCGCTCTGCCAAGGAAATCCCAACTACAGGGGAGGAATGGCAGCTGGAAAGCGTGGCTGGAATGTGCTCAGGTTCTGAAAAGCTGGATGTGCTGAGCTCTTCCAGCAGCAGAGGTGGGCGGGTGGCAGGGGGAGAGGAGGGCTCAGCTGGAGCTGCTCTGTGCCTGCAGGTGCAGCTGGAGGACAGGAACGAGGGGATGCACCAGCTTGCAGACCCACAGGAGGAGATGGGGAAGCTGCCTGGCTCCAAGACAGATTTCCCAGGCAGGATGGTCCTCAGTGAAGAGGAAAAACTGAAGGTAAAACTTTGGGAGTTGGAGAGAGATGAGCTGTGAAGCCGTGTGAGGCCAGTAGAGCCAGAGTGGAAAATCTGGGGGGGAAATTCCTCCTCTAGAGGGGGATGTGTTGTGCTCAAACATCACACTGGCCTCAGAATCCATCCACGGCCTTCACCGAATCCTTTCTCTCTCCCAGATTTCCAAAGACCTCGTGGATCTCCAGATCGAGACAAACAAAATGAAGGAGCGTTATGAGACGGAGAACTTCCAGCTGAAAAATGCGGTATCCACATTTTGGAGCAGCCCATTTCAGCCCTGCCAATACCTCCACCCAGCTCTGCAGCTCCTACACCCCCACCTTTGCTTTGCTTGGCATCTTCTCCTGGCTTTAGATGGAGCAGAATTCCCCCCCAGCACCCCAGATCCCATGGAACCCCCACGAAATCATCTCCCCGTGCTTGCTGCTGGCCTGGGCCACATCTAATCCTGCTGCCTCCCCTGTGCAGCTCCAGGGCCTGGAGAGCCGAGTGCAGGAGCTGGAGCTGGGCAGTGCCAGGGTCACGGAGGAGCGAGATTCCCTGCGGGAGCGGCTGCGGGCCCTGGAGAGCAGCCGGCAGCAGCTGGCGGAGGAGTTCATCATCCTGAAAAGCAACTACCTGGCCCTCGGCAGAGAGCTGGACCAGGAGGTGAGAGAGGCTTCAGAGCTCATCCCAGGGCTCATCCCAGAGATCCCAGCTCCACCCCACATTTCCCTGCTGTGCAGGTACCTTGGTTGGCTTTCAGTTGTGCATCCCCAGCTCAGCTCAGGTCCAGGGAGGCTTCTCATGCAATTGTACAAAGGTTCTTGTTGAAGGGACCTCTCAAAGGCCACTGAGTCCACAAAAACCATCCAGTCCCACCCCTGCCATGGGCAGGGACACCTTCCACTAGCCCAGGCTGCTCCAAGCCCCATCCAGCCTGGCCTTGGACACTTCCAGGGATCCAGGGGCAGCCACAGCTTCTCTGGGCACCCTGTGCCAGGGCCTCCCCACCCTCCCAGGGAACAATTCCTTCCCAATATCCCATCCATCCCTGCCCTCTGGCAGTGGGAAGCCATTCCCTGTGTCCTGTCCCTCCATCCCTTGTCCCCAATCCCTCTCCAGCTCTCCTGGAGCCCCTTTAGGCCCTGCAAGGGGCTCTGAGGTGTCCCTGGAGCCTTCTCTTGTCCAGGTGAGCACCCCCAGCTCTCCCAGCCTGGCTCCAGAGCAGAGGGGCTCCAGCCCTTGGGGCAGCTCCGTGGCCTCCTCTGGACTCTCTCCAGCAGCTCCACGTCCCTCTGCTGTCGGCCCCAGGGCTGGGGCAGCTCTGCAGGTGGGGTCTCACCTGAGGGGGCAGAATCCCCCCCTCCCCTGCTGCCCACGCTGGGGCTCAGCCCAGCACAGGGGGGTTTCGGGGTCCCAGCACACAGGACCAAGACATGTCCAGACCCAGAGCCTCTGAGCTGTGACACGGCACAGCCTGGCCATGGACCATGGGCTTGTCTCCAGGGGTTTGATGTAACACAGCCCCCTTCTCGCAGGGCGTGTAGGACCTGCCCTCGCAGCAGGGACAGAGCTGGGGACAGCTGGGACAGGGCTGGGNGGAGCCGAGGACACAGCCGGGGACAGAGCTGGGGACAGAGCCGGGGACAGAGCCGGGGACAGAGCCGGGGACAGAGCCGGGGACAGGGCTGGGGACAGGGCTGGGGACGGAGCCGAGGACACAGCCGGGGACAGGGCTGTGCCCACGCTGACCCGCCGCTCCCCCGGCACCCCGCGGGCAGAGCGCTGCCGCTCCCCCGGCGGCCCCACGGCGCTGCCCGGAGGTCACGGCGGGGCTGCCCGGGCCGGTCCCTCCGCGCTTCCAGCGCGCTTTGTTTCCCTTTTCTTCTGCTTGGCTTGCGCAGCCCGCACGTGAACGGATTGGAGCCGCTCTCATTTCGGGCGGCGGCGGGAAGGGGCCTGGCAGCTTTCAGGTCGGCAAGTTTATAAAAACACCGAATTCAAGCAAGTTTCTGACGGTTCCTTAAGAGACAGACTGACCGCTAGCTTAGCAATGATTAACCAGAGGCTTTCGGACCCAGATTTGTGTATTTCTCTGGCTACTTCGATAGCCCTTCCTCTGTCCCCTCCCTCTCCCCCCTCCCGCTTCTCCTTCTTTTTGAATCGGATGGAATGACTGACACCCTCCTGCCTGCCTCGCTCCCTCCCTCCCCCAGCAGATAGTTTCGCTGCTTCAGCTCAGTGACCTGGTTTTCCATGCCGAGCTGTGCTGGGAAGACGTGGAGCAGGAATGCTGCTTAGGTCCAGTGTGTCTGGATGGTCTCTGGCAGAGCAGGACACAGGATAATGATCATCCCTGAGTTAAGTGACCCTTGTGGAGAGATCATTTGTCTCCCAGAAGCTGAGAAATGGGAATTTCTTACAAGGAGGCGAACTCAGCTCTCGCAGGGGGTGATCCCACCCCGTGATCCCGCTGGAGCACGAGGCAGAGCCTCTCTGCTCCCGGTTCTGCCAGGCTCAGGAAGGAATAGTTCAGCCATCAGCACTCTCAGCTGCTTCTTGTCCCCAAGGGGGTGCAATGTGTCTGTCAAAAATTGGATTTTCAGGCAGCTGACGTCTCTAAATGATGGGTTTAGCAGGTTAGTGGTAATAACACACTGCTTTCACATGGATCCTGGAATGTTTCGGAGAGTCAAAGCACGTGGATTCAGTTTTGTGCCTATCTGGGCATCCTGAAGAACCACAGAGTCGTGGAATGCTCTGGGCTGGAAGGGGACTTTAAAGCTCATCTCATTCCACCCCCTGCCATGGGACACCTTCCCCTAGACCAGGTTGCTCCAAGAAGTGGTGAAGCGGGTCCAGAAGCCAGGGGTGAATTCCTTGGATGTCCTCCACATGCCGAGCACTTTACCCCAGCTCCTTGGCTCCGAGTCCCAAAAATCCCTGCCTGAAGCCAGAGAGGCTCCGACTTGGCAGCCTGGGACTTGTCGCGACATGGGCCTCTTGCTCATTATTTTCCCAGTGCGGACTTTCCCAAAGGAAATGGGAAAAGCAGCCTGCGGTTCTGCCCCCTCCCCTTCCCCGGCGCTCTTCTGGGGGAGACAATGAACCTTTTACACATTCCCAATTACAAGTGCTACTTGTGACCTTGCCAATATGTTGTCATGGCTGCTTGGCGCAGGAGCAGCTCGGCGAGCTCATTCACGGCCCCTTGTCCGGGAACAGTCGGAGCCTCTGAATTGTCGCGGCTCCATTGTCCGCGGGATTCACACATCGCCCTGTGTCTGTCCGGCCGCAGGAGCCGGCCTTGCCCGGCCCTTGGGAAGCGCCTCGCAGGAGATGCCAGGCAGGCACTCGGTGCCTGTTTTCTGACTCGCTGTAAATTCTTCCTTTTCAAGGCTCTGACCTCTCCTCGCTCTCCGTTTCCTTCTCCTTTTGTCCCCCGGGCTCGCGCCGGCTGCGGCGGCAGCCCCGGAGGGGACCCGAACGCGCTCTGGGTTCCACGCCGGGGTTTTCCCTGGAGCCGCGCCAGGCCAGGCTCGGCAGCTCAGGGAAGGCAGCGAAGCCCAACTCAAACCGGGGACTGCCTCTTTTTTTTTTTTTTTTGGCAAAACCGGTCCTTGTGACCCCTGTGATCAAATTGTCAGGGCTGACAGCTGCAGATGGATCGCTGCGGGCCGGGGAACAAGCGGGCTGTCTCTGCGGAGCTGTCAGGTTTCACAGCTGTATATCTCACCTCTTTGTCAGCCTCCTTTCTCCTAGCTCTCCCCCAGCCCACCCCGTGCTATCTTTTGATAAGCTATTCTCTCCACAGATGACTCAGATGACCTCTGCCTCCCATCCTCCCGATTCACTGCCATGGTAACAATTACTCAAGCTTGTCCCCAGCCATAAACCCCATCAAAGCTTTGTTATCTACACAGAAACCCTCCTGGGAGACATGAATTCCCCCAGTGTTCCTTCCAGATCACCTGTAACAGAGCTTTTCTCATTCAGATCCTCTTTATCTTTTGGAAATGTGTCACTTCACACCAGCACCGCTTTGAATCTCGCTGCCTACACGGGGCTGTGGGCTGGCTGCTGCTGGGGGGATACATTCCAAGAGAACTGGGGTTATGTCACCCCGGAGGGATGGATGGATGGATGGATGGATGGATGGATGGATGGATGGATGGATGGACGGAGACTTGGCCCTTCTCCTTGCCTTGTGGATCCCAGCACTGCTCAAAGCTGTTCCGTGGGGAAAGATGTTCCTGAAGCGTTGGGAAGCTGCTTGGAGGGTGCAGGGTGGGGGCGAGGATGGGGCTGGAGGCCTGGAGAGGTGGTGGCAGGGCTGTGCCCAGGGCTGGCACTGGCATCTGGATTTGAGTGTGAGAGATGTGCAGAGGGATAATATTCCGTGGGAATAGCCCTGCTGCCTGGCAATGCACTGCCAGGAGAAGCAGGACATCACCGGTATCCTTGGACATGTGAGACAGAACTAAAATTAAAACTCGATTTGGGAAGGGGAGGGGAGAGGAGGGGAGGGGGTGCCTGCCTGGAGCACACCCCAGGAGCAGCAGGGCTCTGCTGACCAGCGGGGGATTTCAGAAGCTCTTTCCCTCTCATTTGACCTGGCAGGTGATGAGGAATGAGGAGCTGACCCAAGAGCTGCTCAGCCTGGCCAAAGAGAGCATCCACCCCCCTGGCCCGGCCCAGCAACCCTCCCCTGAGCTGGGAAGAGGGAGAGCAGCAGGACATCCCCGCTCTGCTCGGAGGGGGAAGGTAAGGGACTCTCTGCCCTTCCACCAGCCCCTTGGAGAACAGGGATCTACCAGGCCCCCTCTTCTCTCTCTCCCCAAACCAGCCCGAAGACGCAGCTGCCTCTGAGCACGAGCAGCAGGAGCTGGAAAGAAACGTGAGTGTGTGGGGGTCTGCTGCTGGATCCTTGGGAAGCAGAGGGGGGATTGATTCCAACCGTGGCTGGCACCTCCTGGTGCTAACTTGAGTTCTGTGGATCAGCTGATGCCTTGATTCATTTTAAATCCTTATTTTAAACTCTGCAGTCCCAAAACAAGACGGGAATAACTCCAGATGTGCAGGCGGAGCTGAGGGGGGCAGAGGTGATTCCCTGGGTCCGTGCCCGGCAGGGGGAACACAAACAGGAGTGTAGAAGCCAGCAAGTGCAGAGGACACTTTTTTTCCTTCTTCCTCGCACTTGAGAAAGCTGGGGGTGATGAAGCACCCAAAACTGAGAGCGCAGAGATGGTCCCTGCCTCCTCCCCATCTGCAGCCCCTGCGAAACCAGCTTGGCTGCACCACCGGCTCCTGCTGGGAATCTGACACTCAACGTGAGCATTTCCCTCGGGAGAGCCACACGTGTGCCCCTCCACGTGCCCTGGCTGCACACCAGACACCATTCCTGCCGTGCCAGAGGGCACCAGTCCCTCCCAGTTAAACCAGTGCTTCCCCCAGCATGTCCCTGCTCAGCTGGACGAGTGCTCAGCTCGAGGTTCTCCTCACGTTGTCCTCTCTTCACTCAGCCTTCTGCCTCATCTTCCTCTTCGTGTGTTCCTCAGTTGCTTGGAAACCAGGATCACATAAAAGTGGAGCTTGAGCAACTGAAGAAAGCCCACGATGAGCAGCAGCAGAAGCTGGAGGAGCGAGTGTGAGTGCTGGGGGCACCTCCCTCTGCTGGGCCAGGTGTTTGTGGGACTTGTTGCAGCTGGATTTGATCCATGGGAGCAGGGGAGGAGGCAGCCTGCCTCTGGGGGGGTACAGGGAAGGAATGACGATTCACTCTTGGGAGAAGCGAGGCCTGGAAGGAAAATCTGATGTTTTCAAGGCTCTTCAGAGTCAGCTGTCAGGTTAAAGTTGGTGGTGTTCAGGGACACCTGGAAAATCCACTCTGTGACACACAGCAAACGTGTGACAGCCCAGAGATGAATCCAGCCCAGCCCTTACCCTCACAGTGGGTTTTCCATCACCTTGGGATGGGGTTGACGTCCCAGGAAAGGCTGCCCCAGCAGGGATGCTACAGGACTCGACCCTCTGAGCTGCGAAGAGTGTTCACCTTTCGTGGGGAGAGATTTTGTGGCACTGCTTGATGCACATTTGGGGGCTAACAGCTGCTGCTGGGAGATTTCTGTCATTCCAAAGCGATTTTCTTCCCAAGGCTGGCTATGTTGGACCTATGGAGAATCACAGAAACCCAGAATGTTGGGGTTGGAAGGGACCTTAAAGCTCATCTCATTCCACCCCCTGCCATGGGCAGGGACACCTCCCACTATCCCAGGTTGTTCCAAGCCCCGTCCAACCTGGCCTTGAACACTTCCAGGGATGGAGAAGGAGTTTGGGGGGTTAAAATAAACGCAGCTTCTTCCTGTGTGTCCAGGCTGGCGCTGGGGAAGGAGCTGCAGGAGGCGAAGGGAGCGATCGGGGACAGCCGGCACCGGCTGGCGGAGCAGTCAGCGGTGAGGACGGCTTCCCTCACCTCGTCCGGCTGCCGTGCGCTCCTCCCGAGCTGGCAGGGCTGGGATGCCTTCAATCCAGGTGCTCCAACACCTCTCCCTCTCCAGGGAGCTCGTCACACCGAGGTTCTCCCCGTGCAGTTTCCCCCTGCACGTGGTGGAAGTGCTGCTTGCAAAGGCGGTGGGAGGAATTTTGTTCGCTGGTTTTCAGCGAGAGTTGGTGGAATCGCTGGGGTGGGGGGTGGCAAATGACAGAAGGTAGCAGGGGAATAGGGATTCTAAACATTTCCAGTGGGCTCCTCTGAAAATCCAGGGCCTCTCCAGCTCTAGTGAAGCCAAATATCTGGGAATGAAGACCCCCAGCTCTTATGGAGCATCAGAGCTCCCCCTCCTTGGCCGCAGGACCAGGGCAGCAGGGGTTTTGTTTGCTGTGCCAGGTGCTGCTCACGTCCCAGAGCCAGCTCCAGGAGGTGGAAGCGGAGAACTCCCGGCTGCAGCTCCAGCTGAAGGAGCTGAACGAGGAATATCGCTCCCGGCTGGCGCAGTACATCAGGGATGTGGCGGTGGGTACCCCCAGCCCGGGGCTCTCCTGGCCCGGGCAGGTGTCACAGAATCATGGAATATCCTGAGTGGGAAGGGACCCACAGGGATCATGGATCCAGCTCCTGGCCCTGCACAGACACCCCAACAACCCCACCCTGGGCATCCCTGGCAGCGCTGCCCAAACGCTCCTGGAGCTCTGGCAGCCTCGGGGCCGTGCCCATTCCCTGGGGAGCCTGGGCAGTGCCCAGCACCCTCTGGGGGAAGAACCTTTCCCTGATCTCCAGCCTGACCTTGCCCTGGCCCAGCTCCAGTCGTTCCCTCGGGTCTCTCCATACTGGCACCCTCCTCTTGTAGGCTGCTGCCAATAAATTAGAGTAAATAATAAAGAAAGGGGTCTTTTAATCCCTGTAATCTGACTGGGAAAAGTCCCAGCAGATCACAGATAATTTTGTGTGGCCATACAGGAAATCTGGGTGCTGAGGGGGGGCTGGCATAGAATCATGGAATGGGCTGGAAGGGATTTTGAAGATCATCCAGTTCCTCTGCCATGGGCAGGAACACCTTCCACTGCCCCAGGCTGCTCCAAGCCCTGTCCAGCCTGGCCTTGGACACTTCCAGGGATCCGGGGGCAGCCACAGCTTCTCTGGGCACCCAGTGCCAGGGCCTCCCCACCCTCCCAGGGAACAATTCCTTCCAATATCCCATCTATCCCTGCCTCCCAGCAGCGGGAAGCCGTTCCCCCTGGCTTCCCCTCTCTGTGCATTTCCAGAACCACATGGACAGCAAACCCAGCAGCGCCACAGGACGTGACAAAGCCCGGGCTGGCCAGGCTGCCATGAAGCACTTTGTGGACAGCATGCTCAGGGATATCCGGGCTTCCTACAAGTCCCGGGAAGAGCAGCTGGCGAGGGCAGCACGGGGATACAAGAAACGCATGAAGGACTTGGCCAAGAAGCACGAGAACCTGCTGATTGCCTATGGGTAAATCTCAGCCACCTCCTCCCTCAGGACCAAGCGGAAAAGCCCCGTAGCACCCACCCCCTGCCCTAGAGGGAGGCAAACACGGCTCCCCGGGCGAGCAGAGGATCTGGAACGCACATTTATCGCCCTGCTCCCGGCAGTCCAGGATCATGCTGCCTCCAGCTGCACATCAGGGTGCTCTGGACCCCATGGAGCTGCTTTGCACATATGTTCCTCCCACTTAAAATGCAGGGTGAGAGATGGATCCCACGGTGGATGGTGTGGAAATGCAGAGGTACCACAAATAGCTCCACCTCCCAGCCCGTCCCTGCAGTGCTCTCAGCTCTCTCGGCAGCTTGGGCTGTGGGAAGCAGCAGAAATACTTGTGGTATAAAAGCCACAAATAGCTCTAGGACAAGCTCCCCTCAGAAACTCTCCCACTTGTCCTTCGCAGGTGGCCAGAACCAGCAGGTCCCAGTGAGTGGCACCTTCAGGAGCAGCAGAACTGCTCAGTGATGTCACCCCAAACAGGGACTGACCCCTGTGGCTCGTTTCAGGCTGCAGCGGGAGCAGATCCGCTCCCTGGGGAGCGGTGCCGTGGATTGTGGCCCTGCCGAGCTCCACTTCTCCATCACGGACCCGGAGCTGCTGACAAACAGCTCCCGGGAGCTGAACCGGCTGCGGGAGGAAAAGGCAAAGCTGGAGATGCAGCTCCAGGAACTGCAGAAGGTGGGGAACCGGGGCTTGGTGGGAAGTTTTGTGAGCTGTAGATTCAGCCCCTTCCTGAGGCATTTCTAGGATTGGTTAGGTTGGCAAAGCCCTCTCGGATCGTCGAGTCCAACCCTTCCCCCAGCACTGCCGAGGCCACCACTGAACCATGTCCCCAGGTGCCACATCCACCCTCTCCCTGAGGGTTTGCTGTGCCTGTGGCACAGGCAGGCAACACAGCAGCCCTCTCCTTGTCACAGAATCGTGGAATCATGGAGAGGTTTGGGTTGGAAGGGGCCTTAAAACTAATCTTGTTCCAACCCTGCCATGGGCAGGGACACCTTCCACTGTCTCAGGCTGCTCCAAGGCCCATCCAACCTGGCCTTGGACACTGCCAGGAATGGGGAAATGTCCTCTCACTGGGCAATGTGGCTCTTGATTTGCACAGGATGCATTTATTTAACAATTCAGAGGATGGGAGACCTAAAACCTTCAGACTGTACAGCCCATCGTTTCTTTGCCTCAGCACTGGTGGCTGTGGGAGTGCTGGGATACCTTGGGCCACTTCCAAGGGGCCTTACAGAAAAGAGGGAGAGTGTCTTTTTACATGTGCAGATAGTGACAGGACAAAGGGCATGGATTTAAACTAAAAGAGGAGAGATTTAGGTTGGATGTAAGGAAGGAATTGTTCCATGGGAGGGTGGGCAGGCCCTGGCACAGGGTGCCCAGAGAAGCTGTGGCTGCCCCTGGATCCCTGGAAGTGTCCAAGGCCAGGCTGGACAGGGCTTGGAGCAGCCTGGGATAGAGGAAGGTGTCCCTGCCATGGCAGGGGTGGGATGGGATCATCCTTAAGGTCCCTTCCAACCCAATCCATTCCCTGACATGATTGCTCTGAAAGCAGTAGGATCTAGGATTGCAATGGGTTCATGTTCACAGGAATTCTCTTCTTCCTTTGCCTCCAGAAAAGCCTGAAAGAAGCCTCTGCCTTTCCAGTGCCTCGGGAGCAGTGAGTGCTGTTTCTTTCCTGGGATCTCTGTCACTCCAAATTCTCACGAATGTGTGGATTGAGGGATCTTTTTCACCTGTTTGGAGGCAGCAGTGAGCAGGGAGAGGGAGCTGCTGGGGCCTGCTGTGGGAAGGAGAGGCAGCTGTCCCCTCAGCACAGTGCTTCCTGCGGGGAGAGAGTTGGTCACTGGGCCTTGATCCAAGAAAGCTCTTAAGCACATATTTGATTTAATCATGTTTTTAGCCCCACTGACCTCTTTAAAAGCCAAAGTTAAGCAGATGCCCAAGTGCTTTGGCAGATCACAACCTAAGAAAGGCCCGTGAGACACCACCAGTTTGGGATGGTCCTGATTTTCCTCCTTCCCAGTGCAGGAGTTGGGCTGGAACCCTTTGGTGCCGCTGTGCTGGTGCCTCCCTGGCTTCCCAACAAGCCCTGGAGTTGCTAAATTTTGATGGGTCTCTTCCCCCTGCTCCATTATCCTGCCAAAACTCAACCAACTGTAGCTGTGGAGGGCTGGAACAAAGCGCAGGAGAAACCTGAGCTGGGGGTTTTCAGCCTTTTAAAAGACGTGGTCACCTAGAAAACATGTCAAATATTCCATTAGCTGGATGCCAGCACTGAGGGGGTCAGTGCCAGAGCCCCTGGGCTCTGGAGGGGTGTCTCAGGCACACGCTTGAGCCTCAACCAGCCCCAGCCACGTTTCCCACACTGAAAATAGCAGTGGTCCCTGAGTAAATGCAGTGACTTGGGCAGAGCAAGGCACGGAAAGCCCAGAACCTGAATTTCAGTGATTCATCTCGTCTTTTGGGGTTTTTTTAACTGCCAAGAGGCCCTACACACTTCAAACACCGATGCTATTACCTTGTTCCTCCAGCTGGAGACAGGAATCCCGGTGTTCCCGCAGCACTCCAGCTCCAGCTCCCGCTGCTTCTTGCCTTTATCAGAAAGCGGCTTGGGCTGGGAGGGACCTTCAAGCCCAGCTCCTTCCACCTCCCCCTGCTGTGGGGGCTTACCAGCTGCACCAATTCCCTGCTTATTGTTCCCTTCTCCTCTTGCTCCCACGAAATCCCAGCCGGGATCTCCCCGCGCCGGGAAGCTGCGGCCAGCGGAGGGAACTGGAGGGAGCACAATGCATTCCTGCCTTCGCACAGCCCGAATTCCCGAGCCTCAGATGTGACCTGTATTCTCCTCCCAGAGGCTGGGACGGGGTGGGAAGGGTTTTCCCACGCCGGGCTGTGCAGACAGCTCACCTCTCGTGCTCGCTGACCAGAACGGACGGGACGGTCCCTGCTCCAAACAGGGGCAGTGCCAGCCTTCGGCATCGATGGCTCCCTGCTCCCATCAAACCCAGCCCCGCAGCGGCAGGTTCAGGACTCTTTCTGCATGGATGTTGTTTGGAACAGCCCCAGGCTGCGGGTGGGGAGTCCCAGGCTGGCAGAAGGGCTGGGACTCCCCGGTGGTGCCGCACGCCCTGGGGAAGTTTGGGCACTGGGAGAGGAAAGGTTCCAGCGCTGGGGATCGTGGTGGGATGGGCACCAGTCGTGTGGGGCTGTGGGATCTGTGGAGGGGCTGGATGCGATGTCTGGGCATGATCCAAACGAGCTCTTCTGTCCCAGGCAGCTGGATGAGGAGGGCTGGGCAGAGGTCAGGAAGCAGCTCCGGGAATTCGCACACAACACCCAGGTAAAGGCCCGGAACAGCCCATGGGAGTCAAAGCTCATCCCTCACCCCCATGGCAAAGACGAGGCTGGCACGCTGCTCCAGGCTGGAGCGGGGAGACCTCCGTAGAGTCACAGAATGTCCTGAGTGGGAAGGGACCCACAGGGATCACCCAGTCCAACCCCTGGCCCTGCACAGACACCCCAACAACCCCACCCTGGGCATCCCTGGCAGCGCTGTCCAAACCCTCCTGGAGCTCTGGCAGCCTCGGGGCCGTGCCCATTCCCTGGGATCACTTTCCATGGAGCCTTGCTGTGGCTTTGGCCTCAGCCCTCCAAGCGATGCTGGCAAGTCCCAGCTGGAGGTGTCTCAAGGCTCCACTGACCCCGCTACCAAAGGAAGCAGAGCAGCCCCTTATCACTCCTGCCCGCGTTTCAGAACAACCTTCTGGCATCTCTGTTACAAACTGGGGCTGACTGTCCCCCTGTGCTGGCACTGCTGCGACACCTCCAGTCCTGGGGGCAGTTCTGGGCCCCTCAATTGCAGAAGGACATTGAGGGGCTGGAGCGTGTCCAGGGAAGGGAACGGAGCTGGGGAAGGGGCTGGAGCACCAGGAGCAGCTGAGGGAGCTGGGAAAGGGGCTCAGCCTGGAGAAAAGGAGACTCAGGGGGGACCTTGTGGCTCTGCACAACTCCCTGACAGGAGGGGGCAGCCGGGGGGGGTCGGGCTCTGCTCCCAGGGAACAGGGACAGGACAAGGGGAAACGGCCTCAAGTAGCGCCAGGGGAGGTTTAGGTTGGATATTGGGAAAATTCCTTCATGGGAAGGGTGGTCAGGCACAGGCAGAGCTGCCCAGGGCAGTGCTGGGGTCACCATCCCTGGGGGGATTTAAAAGCCCTGTGGATGTGGCACTTGGGGACATGGGTCAGTGGGGGCCTTGGCAGTGCCAGGTTAACACCTGGATTCTAGTGGGCTTTTCCAACCTATGCAATTCCAAGATTCTTTGATTCTATTCGACCTGGCTCAAGCCTAGGCTGAATCTGAGTCAGCTCCCCAGTCTGGTTCCTGCTGGGTGCAGGGATATTTGCTCCTATGTCGTCCCTTTCCCCATCCAGAGCAGCCTGAGGAGGTGCTCCACCATTCCTGGGGGTGTCAAGCTGAACACCTGCACTGGGTGTATCTCTGTGCCCAAAAGAAGGGAGGTGTCGTGGCTAAGAGGTCAGAGTGGTGGGGAAGTGGCCGGAAGGTCAGACTCACCCAGCAGAGAGGAGCTGACACCACTCCCACCTCACAGATCCCCCTTTTTTTCCGTGTTTTCTCTGCGTTTCTTTGCCCCTCCAGGAGGACCTGGAGCAGGAGAGGAGCCAGCTGCTGACCCGGGCTGTGGTGGCAGAGGAGCAGGTGTCGGAGCTGCAGGACTACATAGATCAGCACCTTGCCAGGTGAGCGGGGGATCCCCCCTCGTGCTCCCGCTTCCTCTCCCAGGCTCGGTGCCAGTGACATCCCCGTGCCCGCTGCTGACCCTGGCATAGCGCTGCCAGCACGGCCCGTGTCCCACTGCTCCTCCAGCTGTGCAGGCAGCTGCCACCACCTCTTGTCCCACAGGGCAGCAGGACAGACATGCCCTGCCACAGGCATCCTTCCCTCTGTGTTCACCCGTCCTTGGGAGGAATCGGAATCATGGAATGGGTTGGGTGGGAAGGGACATAAAGGTTCACCCAGTTCTCCTGCCATGGGCAGGGGCACCTTCCACTGTCCCAGGCTGCTCCAAGCCCCAATGTCCAACCTGGCCTTGGACACTTCCAGGGATCTAGGGGCAGCCACAGCTTCTCTGGGAATTCCAGCCCAGCCCCTCCCCACCCTCCCAGCCAGGAATTCCTTCCCAATATCCCATCTCTCCCTGCCCTCTGGCAGTGGGAAGCCATTCCCTGTGTCCTGTCACTTTATGCCATTGTCCCAAGTCCGTCTCCCACTCTCTTGGAGCCCCTTTAGGCACTTGAAGGGGCTCTGAGGTCTCCCTGGAACCTTCACAGGAACCTAAAATCTAAAGCCTAATCTAAAGCCTAAAACACGTAGAGTTCTTTTTTTTTGCAGGTTCCAATCTAAGTCCTCCCAGCAGCCCCTGATCTGTGTTCCCCTCTCCCTGGCTCATGCTGCTCTGGAGCAGGGAGCACAGCTGGGAAGGGCAGGGAAGGGAGAGGACACGAGCAGTGTCAGAGCACAATCCACCTGCTCCTGCCGTGACTCCCCGGGGCCAGCCCGGGTCAGGCTCTGCCCTCACCCGGCAGAGCCCATCAACACCTTTTCCTCGGGACAGGCTGTGGGATCCACGTGCCAGGCTCAGCCCCGGGCACGGCTCACGGCCTGGGGACCGTGAGCAGCAGGCGGTGACAGTGCCACTCCCACTGCAGGTACAAGCAGGAGATCCTCCGGCTGCAGAACGCTGAGGGCAGCGAGGTGCCCCGAGCGCCCCGCGCCAGGACCGCCAGCCACCAGCCATAGCAGCCCCAGCCTCGGGAACACCAGGATCCGAGGGAGGTCTGTGCTTTACGGACTGCCAGGCAAGGATCCTGCCCGGGCTGGGAGCTGAGAACAGCGAGGGAACCCACGTGGGTGCTCCTGGTCTCAAGTTCACGGGACTAAAACGAGAGAAGACAACTGCGTCTCGTCTGTCCTCAGCCACCCGCCGCCCGCAGGAATTCTGCTCCTCCCTGAGCACGCCTCGGACACAGGGTCAGCTTCCCAGGCAGCTCCTGCTCTGGCTGCAATGTTTTTCCTGGATGAGAGCTGGACCTGGACCAAGGGCTGCTCCTGCCTCGCTCCCCTCGTGGCTCCTGCGAGACGGAGCCGAGGCTGGCTCAGGCCAGGATTTGTTCTGGGGCTGGACAAAGGGATGAACTGCTCTTTTACTGGGAGGGTGGTGAAAGGGTGCCCAGAGAAGCTGTGGCTGCCCCTGGATCCCTGGCAGTGTCCAAGGCCAGGCTGGATGGGGCTTGGAGCAGCCTGGGACAGTGGAAGGTGTCCCTGTCCAAGGCAGGGGTGGGACAGGATGAGCTTTAAGGTCCCTTCCCACCCAACCCATCCCATGATTCTGTGACTCTGTGGTGGGAAAACCCCATTTTCCTCTGTGTTTGAGTGGAAAATGGAATATTATATGGACAATCAGGGCCAAACTGATCCTTCACGAGGTGAGCTGGGAAGGAAGGCAGAGCAAAGCCCAAGTCCAGGAGCAGCAGCTGCTCCAAGTCCAGGACCATCCAGCAACTCAAAGACAAAGCAAAAACCTCAGAGGAACAATCAACCAAAACTTTATTTTTTAAAATTAAATAGAAATAAAAGTAGCAATCGTCCAGAAAGAGGCACTGGAGCTTTATCCCTTAAATCCTGCGTTAACCCCAGGATCTCTAGGTCTCATTTTCTCCTCCCTTGCTTTGCTCAAACTCTCGGGAAAAATGCAGGACTGCCACCCTGCAAGGCCCCAGGACAAATCGTGGCCAAGCACTGCTGTCCTGAGCTGAGCCAAGGGCTGGAGAGCTCTGGCCCTTAATGCCAGGTTTAAGGAGGCTGGTGTTAAACCGGGCTTAACGAGGCTGGGGTCAGACCCGCCTTTCCTGAGCGCTGCCCTGCGCTTCTCGCCGCACCTCCTTCATGTCATAGGCCCAGACCTGCTCCAGCCCCTGCCCCAGGGTGCTGCTGGGGGTCCAGGAGGGGAAGGGGAAGCGTCCAGCCACCACCCGGGCGTCGTCGGGCAGTTCTGCCAGGAGCTTGGTGGCCAAGGGAGGTTTCTGGGGAGAGAGACACAGCCAGGGACAGGCAGCCTTAGGACACGGTCACACAGTGGCAGTGACACCAGGGACCACGGGGCAGCTTCTGGGGCATCAACCAAAGGTACAGGGCTGGTACTGGCCCTGTGTAAGGCTGGGACTTGGAGCAAGTGATGAGCAGCAGGACAAGAGGAAACAGCCTCAAGTTGCACCAGGGGAGGTTTAGGTTGGATATTGGGAAAATTCCTTCACGGGAAGGGTGGTCAGGCACTGGCACAGCTGCCCAGGGCAGTGCTGGGGTCACCATCCCTGGAGGGATTTAACAGACGTGGATGTGGCACTTGGGGACACGGGTCAGTGGTGGCCTTGGCGGTGCTGGGGGAACAGTGGGACTCCATCTCAGAGGGATTTTCCAACCTAAACGATTCCATGATATCCATGAAATCCAAATGCTGTGTAGCACCAAACCACTCACCCACAGCGATGCCCACTTGGCCTTATTCCATCCCAGATCCCCTCTCTTGCCCAAGAAAACCCCCCTCGAGCCGGCCCAGAACCACTGTGGGTGCGAGGGACTGACTCACCACGCTGGGGGCCAGGAACACGATCACGTTGTGGCAGTCAGAAAGATTCACCTAAAAGAGAAGGAAAAGGGGAATCACAGGAGCAACAGGCAGAGCAGGAACAACTGTTTGAGCATCCAAGCCTTGTGGGTGACCTTTGGAACCTTGGAGGGAGCAAAGATGCCCCAAAACGTGCGGGATGGGGAAGCGAGAGTGTGAAAGCAGCACCTCTTGGAAAACATTTGGGTGTTTCCAAACTTGGTGCCTCCAGCACCATCCCAGAAGCACATTCCCTGATGGATTCTCTCTGGTCAGGCTGCAAATACCTTCTGTCAGCCTGAGAAGCTCATCACTGCAGGCGACCCTGTCAGCAGCACCCAGACCTCTCCTCAGAGCTGCTCCAAGCAGCAGAACTGGCCACGGGCTGCCCCAGCTGGCATTCCCCTGGGAAGAACGGATCGTTTTCCACCTCCCAGGAGCAGCGTGGGATGGGGAAAGAGCAAGCAGCCATCAGCAAATCCATCCTGGAGATGCAAACCGAGCTCTGGCCCTGCCGTGAGCGCATCCAGACCCTTGGGATTCTGTTACCTTCCACAGATCCTTCTTCAGGAAGGAGACCTTCCCGTGGTACCCGGCCTTCCAGGCGCGGTAGTTGGCCAGACACAGCAGCCAGGGGTTGAGCTCATAGCCCAGGGCTGGCCTCAGCCCCTGCCTGTGAGCCTCGAGCACCTGGAGAGGGAGACAGGGAGAGCTGGAACACAAACCATCTCAGTGCTGGCCCTGGGGGAGGATTTGGGTGGGCAGGGGCTGTTGCCCAGCCCCACTCACTCCATCCTGCTGGCTCACAGGCAGGGTGACCTTGGTGCTCAGCACCACTCAGAGCCCTCATTCCCACCCTGCTCCCTGCATGTGATGTCTTTTAGGGCTGTCAAAGACCCCCTGTGACCATCTAGAGCCACCCTGGACCACCTACGACTGCTTAGAACCACCTGGAGCTGTTTAGAGCCACCTAGGACCATGTAGCATGTTAGGACCATCTAGGACAGTCTAGGACCACCTAGGAACATCTAGGGACACCTAGGACTATCTAGAACCACCTAGAGCTGCCTAGGACCATCTAAGACCCTCTGGGACCACCTGGGATGGTCCTGGACTGTAGCCAGGAGGGCCACCCAGAAGTACAGCCAGAAGCCA
>VXAD01007033.1:0-101783 GCA_013399195.1 Dicrurus megarhynchus
ACACCCCAATTTTTCAGAAATGTATCAAGGGTTTGTTCTCTATAAGTTGGACCATTGTCTGTTTTTATTTCTTGAGGAACACCCAATGATGCAAATGCTTGCAAAAAATTCTGACATGCGTGTTTTGCTGTTTCACCTATGTGTAGGGAAGCAAAGACTGCACCTGAAAAAGTGTCTGCAGAAACATGAACATTTTTAAATCTCCTAAAAGAAGGGTATTTTGTGATATCTGTCTGCCATAATTGCAGGCTTTGCAATCCTCTGGGATTAATTGCTCTTGTAGATACTGGGGGTTGCACAAGCTGACAGTCCGGACAAGCACTTATGATGGCCTTTGCTTGATCTTTAGAAATGTGAAATGTCCGCATCAGTGCCTGTGCGTTCTGATGAAAAAATGCATGACTCATTTTCGCTTGCTCAAAGATGTTCAGCAAAGTGTTTGAAATGACCACGGTCAATTTATCTGCTTGTGCATTTCCCTCTGCCAAAATCCAGGAAGAGAAGAATGTGCTCTGATATGGGAAACAAAATATTTGTGTTGTCTCTGATCTAACAGTTTTTTCAAATATACAAGATAAGAATACAGATTCACTTCTTTCAAAAGTGATCCCTCTATTCTTTTGACTATATTTGCTACGTTAGCTGAATCTATAACTAAATTGAGTGGTTCTTGAAACGAGTGAAATGCATGAAGGACTGTTGCTAATTCCACAATTTGGGGTGAACCTTGTATTATTTGAATATCTGATTCCCAGAGAGAGCTGCTTCTTCTCCTGCACTCGGCAGTAAATGGCTACTGTTCCAAAGCTCCCATGGTTGGAGTTCAGGGGCTGTGCTGTTTAGGCAGGAGAAAGTCCATTAGCTGGAAATGCTGAATTTGACATTACTGAATGTCTTTCTGGAAGCCTGGAACAGGGAATAGCTGAAGTTCAGCAGGAACACAGTAACATGATGACATGCAGTAGGCCACAAGGCAGTTGGCAGGTTGCCTCCCCAAACCTTCAGGTCACAGCCACGTTCCTGGCAGTCCTACTCCTGCTCCTGCCTTGGCCATGAGGGCTGGATGGTGATTGGGTCATTTTTCCTCTCACTGGGGCTCATCTTCTCAGAGGTGATTGATGTTTGTCAGGTCAGGCAGGTATCCATGCTACACCTGTTGGCAATAAAACACATAGGGACCTTCTCCCCTAGGTTAGTAGATCAGCTAAACCTTGCCATTATACATACAATTGTGGATCCTTATATAAAACCTTTTAGAAATTGGTTCTCTACACACAGATCTTCAGACTAATATCTTTCTGCTGAGGATCAAAGTTGATGATCTGAAAGCAAAACTTTAGTGTAAATACTGCATTATCTAGATATTTTTAAGAGGTTATATTCTTTCTTTTTTGTTTTTACATGTGTGTTTGTCACTATGAACATGAAGGTAACATAAAAGCAAGGAAATACATGTAATGAAACAATAAACCTATATCTAGCAACCTACACTTAGCAAAAAGCAAAGTAAGACACGTAATCAGTATCATACAACAAAAGGATAGTGCTTTAGAACAATACACTTCCAATTGCCTAAACACTGTATTATTACCCAGAGTCTGCTGTAGCTGGTGAACCCTATTTCACAATGAGGACCTGGAGGACCTTCCCGGACAAGGCCTCCAAGTGTACCTCGAAAGGGATCCAGCTTCTATACATCCAAATCAGCGAGTCAAAGTGACTCAATTACGTTTTTAGTGCAGAAACACCTGGGTCTGTTGGCATGCTTCCCGACCAGGTAGGGCCAGGGCTTGGCCAGAGCCAAGGCCTTAACTGGAAGGGTTCCCCTAACATATCCTAGAAACAGGCCTGTATTGATAACACTTGGAAAAGTTTCTTAAATTGACACGTGTCTTGCAGATTGCTACATAATAGTGTGTGAAAGTCTGTAAAACAGCCGGCTTTATCATTCATCTTAGCTAAATAATCAATGGTACCATAAACACACTGCAAACAATCAAAGAAATGCATATGCATAACATCAAATAACATCTTATGGATAATGCCCTTTGTAAAAAATCAGTGATTTCACCGACTATGACATTAAGAATATGTTCAGAATCAATAATACATCTACAGTAACTCATTTTTTAAAACCGAGAGTAGACCTCTTCATACATCTTATGCATATAAGACAATAAAGTAAAATAAAAGCAAGCAAGAAAGGACTGAATAGCTTACAATCAATGATATCTATAACTTAGAACTGTTAGTCATTCTTTTGTGTTACTTGTGAAAGATTGAACAGCAAAGATTGTTACGAATAACTATCCTAATTGACCAATGCAGAACATTCATACCCATGGATTTTTCAATGAATTTTAAGGATTTAGCAGACTGAATTTTCTCATATTTTTTACAACTTATTATTTCATGTTCTTAAACAATTGCTTATCAATTTTTCATCATAATTTTTTCAGTCAGTTCAATCTTATCTCTGTAACAAAAAACCTGCATCTTTCAATTTAAATGAGCATATTTTAGCAGAAGCTAAACTTCACTTAAACTTGTTACTTAAATATAGTAGAGTGTAAACCAAATAGAACTGAAACTTAACATCATTGAAACTGAACAGAATTCAATCTGACTATAACTTAGACTTAACAGAAATTAAAATAACAAAACTTAAACTTAAGACTAAGCACCAGTTAAACTTGTCAGAAATTAACTTCAGTAGAAATTAAGCCTCACAGAACTCAAATGTAACAGAATTTTAAATTAACAGAATTTAAATCTGCTATCCCATAAATTTGCCTCAACAAAACATAGCTTTAGCCTCATATAAAATTACAACACTTGCATTGAGCAGAACTTAAAATTAACATCACTCAAATTTTGACATAACTAAATTCAGAGTTGAAAGTGTTCTTATAAAGTTTCTGATACAGCAGAATGTAACTCATCTTGACTTCATCAGTGCAAAAATGCCACCAAAAATTTTTCATATAGCAGTTAACATTAATGAACAATATACAAACAAACAACTGATGTGTGACTGAAATAGCAGCAACATTTATAAATTAGAGGGGTTTTCTTCCAAGCTCTGTGTTCACAGCCCATCCTTGTGACCAAATCCAAATTCTTTCTCAACTGTTCAATGTTTGGAAAGTTGGCATGGGCTGATTCATGTTTGTGCTGGATGGTATAATTGCCTGGGCTGTTGAGAGTGTTCAAGCTTCTTGTTTTCCTTCAGTTCTTCACCTTTCTGAATAGCAGGGAATATTAATAAAGACTCTTTGATTTCCAGGTTGTTGGCAGCCGAAAGAGGAGCTGCCATCCACTGAGGAAGGAAAACAGGGAGATAGGTCAAGGAATGCCCCTCATTTCTCTGTGGGATGTTTGAGACATATGAATGTTGTTCCTCTTTCTGCTAGAAACTTGCTGCTTTTTACTTAAAACAGATTTAAACTTCCAAAACCACCCAAGGGATGCTGAAGGCAGTTGGAGTATCACCCCTCATAGCTCAAACATCTTATCGAAACCTCAGTCTTCAGAAGGAAACTTTGGCATACCCACAGTGGGCAACAATTCAATAAAGATCAAAATAACACTGCTGGGTTTAACAGCATTTATGGAATTAAAGGAATTAAGAATGAAGGTTTGTTTTCTCTAACTTCTAACTTTTCTTCTAACTTTGACACAACAAGAGGAAGGAACATGTACATGAGACGCTATCGCCTGTGGGAGGAGGAAGGGTCTCTCCCCCAGATTAAAGCTTAATTTGGGGTTTTACTAGGGGTAAGAAAGGGTTTGATAGGGAAACCCATGAGATTGCTTTTCTACTTAGTTTATTAGCAAGGGTTATTGATTAGTAAATGTAAGAGTTTAGGGGTTATGTTTAGACTTTTTGCCTTTATTAAATCATGAAATTAAAAAATGTCACACCCAGACTAGATAGAAATTCAGAAAAGTAGAACTGACCAATTGAATTAGAAATAAAGGAATTTAAATGCCTGGGTTGTTTTCTCACTTCCAGGATGACTGCCACTATGAGAGGAAGGAACACTTCTGTGAGAAGCCATCACCTGCAGGACAAGAAAGAGTCTTTTGCCAAGACTTAAAGAAGAATTTTGGGGCTAACAGGGCTTAGAGATGGAATAGGGAAATTAATGAGATTTACTATCTGTTTTTGTCATAAATTTATAGTCATGTGCCACATTCCAGATGTCATCTGCCCCAAGTAACAATGAACAAAGCCCTGGGGAGTTAAAGGCTGGACACCTGGAATCCAGAATTTATAGCCCTCCAAGGACATGTTGCAGTAACCAGAAGATAAAGAAGACTAACAAAGATGATTCAACATGTGCTGGAGGCTCCCTGTCTGGGAAAAAAAGATAATAAAAAGGCTAAGAGATGTGGACTAATTAGCATGAGAAGTGAGAAATCAATAACCAGTAGAAGCTAGAATAATAATTGATGCAAAAAATTATGTAATTTAGAACCAATGGACATTAATTTCTTTGCTAAAAATGTATAAATAAGTGAAAAGTTCTGAAAGTGGTGTGCATCGAGGTGGAGCACCTCAGCCTGGAATAAACTAATGCCTACTCCCTAATACTACAAAAACAGTGTTAGAGAGTTTCATTTATCCAGATGTTTTTGGCAACGTCTGGATAAAAGAAACTGACAAGTCTCTGGGAATCTGCAGCAAAACTCCAGAAACTGTCAGTGAGTACGAGCAGGAGAGACTGTGGGAACAGGACAACAGGCATTCAGCAGGAATTATGGCAAACTGAGCGACGTGCACACGCACACATAAACCAGACTGGCAGACTCCTCCTCCTGGGTGCTGCTCCCACGGTGTGTAAGCTCCTAACGACATCTTTTTTACCTAAGAAGGTTTAGAAATGGAATTCAGAGTGCGTACAGCAATCTGCCAGGAAAAACAGGAAAATCATCCCTATTCCATGCAAAGATAAAACGCAGAGTCCAGGCTGGCAGAGCTGACACAAAAGGCTGGCAACAAGCCAAGTTTCAAAGCCTGGCTGGGGAAACATTGGTGCTTGGCCCTCCTGTCAAAAGGAACAACACACCAGTGACCTGTGATGTTTTATTTTGGTTTGGTTTTGGCTTTTGGTGTTTGTTTTCTCACAGGAAAGAGCATCTGGTGTTCAGGTTTCTCAGCCGTTCAAGCCTGAAGTGTGAAATAATAACAACTACTTAGATACAACATTTCCAACATTTACACCTGCAGGTACTTTTGGCCTCAGAAGGGCAGGCTCAGCTCGGTAATTTATGAGAGCCCCTCCTATAAAGGCAGCCACTACAATGAAGAACTCTCTAGCAGTTCACCAGCCTCCATCCTGTGGCTTCCTCTGTTGAGAAATGTAGACACATAGTCCAAGTATAAAGTGTTTCCGAGGAATAATTTTCTTCATGACTGGTCATTTAGGTCACACACCTACCTAAGCACTGATACTCAGCCTAAGAAAGCAAAGGGATAGAGAACTATTCTTACTAGATCCAGAAAGCACAGGGTTTAATGTCATCTAAAGGAAAGGTAAATAGTAGAACTGTCAGGGATTTGGGGGTTTTTTTGTTATTTTATGGGGTGTGGTTTTTTGTTTTGTTTTTAATTACCTGTGACTTCTTTTCTCAGTTTAAAAATAAAAATAATAGACAAAGATCTGGGTCTTTGCTATTTGTCTAGTTTTGAAACCATGCTAGAATTTTTGAATGGCTCTACACAAGTTTTTTTTCCAAGCTGGAGGGTTCTCCACCCCCAAGATCACCACTGATCAGTGCATGAGTCCACCAAGAGCAGTGGAGAGAGAGCAGCTGGTCAAACTCTGATTGTGAAATCTGGGAGGTTGCATATTGTCATAATGCAAGTAATGTCTATGTGTCAGACTGAAAGAACAATTCTAAAGAATTGCTTGATTAGATCAGGAACTTTCAAATTCTTTGAATCTATAGCCACAGCTTTTCCCACTTACTAATGATTATTAATTAATTAATGTAGCTGGACATCAGAAAATGTCCCAAAGCACTGCACAGAACCAGTGGAGGAGGCACTGTTGGCCTTCTATAGCTCTATTGCTCACATTCGAAGTATACTTAGCTGGCAAGTATTCAAAAAAATGCAAATCCATTTTCTTTATAGATCTTCCACATTATTTTTCCTCAGGAAACCAAACATCAAACAGCAACAAGAGGCAGAAATAGTACTTACAATTCTGCAACGCCTTCTAACACCATATCTAAAATTCAAGTTTCAAGGGAAATAATGCCCAGAATTCTAGGAATATTCCGACCATGCATGTATTGCTCTTCAACACAATATGAATGTGTGAACCTGTGTCACAGGTTTTGTAGATAAACACACACACACAAAAATTGAAGGGTACAAGAGATTGATTTAGAATAGACATTTTCCAAACAAAACCCCTAACTTGTGGATGGCAAAAAAGCAATTCTCGTGGACACTGGAAAAACACATAAAGAAGAATAAAATAATTTAAAAAGACACCAGAAACACATTAACAAAAAGTTTCCTTGCAGACGCGACTGCTGCTGGCACCAGCTCCCGCTCCAGACGAGCAGCAGCACCGAGGGCAGCCGGAGGGTCTGCGCTCCGCTCGCCTCGCCCCGCCCCGCTGCGGCCGCGCTCCCTCCCCGGGGCCGCCTCTCCCTCCGCCCCGGCCCCGGGACCGCCTCTATCCGTCCTGCCTTCGCCCCGGCCCACCCGCTTTTCCCTTCCCTCCGCCCGGCCCCGGAGCCGCCTCCGCCGGCGGCAGCGACGTGGTGCTGTGCGGGCCGCGGTGGCGGAGAGGCAGCCATGTGGGTGGCGGCGCTGGCGGCGCTGCTGGCGGCGGCGGGGGCGCAGTACGAGCGCTACAGCTTCCGCAGCTTCCCGCGAGACGAGCTGATGCCGCTGGAGTCGGCCTATCGCTACGGGCTGGACCAGTACAGCACCGAGAACTGGCCCGAGAGCGTCAGCTACCTGGAGGTCAGCATGCGGCTGTACCGCCTGCTGCGCGACAGCGAGGCGTTCTGCCACCGCAACTGCAGCGCCGCCGGGCAGCCGCCCGCCGCGCCCCCCGCGTCCCCCGCGCTGGAGGAGCTGCGCCTCCTGTCCGGGGTGCTGCGGCGGGCGCAGTGCCTGCGGCGCTGCAAGCAAGGGCTGCCCGCCTTCCGACAGGCGCAGCCCGGCCGCGACCTGCTCGAGGAGTTCCAGCGCCGCGAGCCCTACAAGTACCTGCAGTTCGCCTACTTCAAGGTGAGGCCCCCCCTCCTTGGTGCCTCCTCCTTTCTCCTCCCATCTCTCTGCCCTGCCTCCGCTTCCCCTCCTCCCCGCCCCCCCGCCTCCGTCACTTTCTCTCCTCAAAGTCTCGCCTGGTGCGGTGCCACCTTCCAGCCACGCCAAGCGGGCCGGTCAGTGTCGTGCTGGAGGGGGACGGCATGGTGTGTCCCTGCACGTGGCATGTCCCAGGACAGTCTCGACAGACGCAAGTGCCTCCTGCACCCAATGCTAGAAAAACCTCCTGTCATGCCAGCCTCTCGCCTGGCCCTCGGAGCGGATTACTCTGGGCCACAACCTCATTCCCCATCACCTCCAACCCCAGTTGTCATCCGCCTCACCTCCATTTCTTCCCTGCCCCGTGGTCAGTCCTTGCCCCCCTAGGCTGCCAACCCTGCACTTTGTAATTTTCTCCTTGACAAGCCTTTCGGTTGTTTCCTCCCATCCTGTAACCCACAGTGGGATTAGTGTGTGCCTTGCGTTTCCCTTTGCTTACCCACGTACCATCCAGCTCGCTTTTCACCCGTTTTTTACAACTCATCCAGCATGTCCCCTAGATCAGCCCTTCCAGTTCCTCCTAGACATCCAGCCACTGGACCCTGCCTCTGTGTCCTATAGCTGTGTCATTCCTGCCCCTCTCATCTTTCCATCTCTCTTACTTTCTAAACTTCTCTGGAACCTTTTTCAGACTCTTCATGTCACAGCTCTGCTATTGCAAACGATCTTCGCTACTTCTTCTCCTTCAGCGTGTCCACCTTCTTCACTTGCTCGTTTCTGGTCCAGTTCTTTCAAGTGCAGCAGCTCCCAGCCTGTGACTTACAGATAGCCTCATGCCTGCAAAACTCCAGTTTCGTCACAGCTGCAAGAAGGAATGAAGCAAAAATTGGCTGCTGAAGCGGGACACTATAATGCTAGACCTGGAATGGTATTTACCTTTTGCTCTTGGGTCAGCCAAGACTGGGGACACACTTTTCTCCTAACAGATTTCACCCTGTTTTTCTAGCTTCTTGTCATTCTTCCGTCCAGGATCTAATTGATTATTTTCTCTCTTCTCATCTTCATCTTCTGTTCTCTACATCAAGATCCATTCCTCCTGCCATCCCCTCAGATACTGCAATTATTTGCATTTCAAATAAACAGGGCATCTCTGTGGGTAGGAAACAAGCTGAGCTCTTTGGTTAGATTGCTTTCTCTTTTAGGGATTCACTCCCAACGTATCCCACTATACATTATATAGGGTTGTGTGCTTGTGCATTGTTTCAAGATTGCCTCTTGAAAACACACATCTTCTTAACTGTTGCTGTGTCCTATTATTAGGAGTGCTGTTTTCTCAGCAGTTTTTCCAAACAGATGCAGGGAAATGTGTTCTCATAAAACCAGAACAGTATCCACATGCACAGTATCACACTGGTGTCCAATGCCTTCCCTAAGACCATACAAAATAACTTAACTTGATACATTAAAGCCTCTGCCTTTTCTTTTCACTGAGAGGCCAGGAATTCCTCGAATTCTCAAAGCCATATATGGATACAAAAATGACATCACCAGAACTGTTTCTTCTTCTTATCTTAATTTAGTTATTAATTCCCTCTTGAGGTACGTACAAAGTTTGCAATGTATGGGTAACACCAAAAATAATTTTTTCTTACCATTTCAAATACAGTCAAGTAACTGCCAGGTAGGAATGTGAGAGGGAAATTGGAGAAATCCCTCTCCCTTTAAACTGTTTGTTCAATCACATTTGCAGTAAGTTTGGGCAGTGTAGTTTGGTGGGTTTGTGTTTAGTGTCTGTTGTTTATATTGTGTTTCATACTGGATTTGTAGTCCAGCCCTGAGCCCTTATGTCTCTCACTTGGGGTGTTCTGAAAGGGCCTTCTAGAGCTACAAATTGCTGCATCCAAAGGACTTTTTCCTGGCTGGTGGTTTCTGCGGAAGGAATGTCCCTTCCCCCACCCCTCCACCCCCTCAAGAGCATTTATAGTATAGGAAGAAGCGGGAGGGAAATGCTTTATGTAATTTTTTTGAGTGACCATGTGCGTATTCAGGTGGGCTCCACAGAGAAATTTGCCACGTTGTAAGATTCTGGGAGTAGCTGTTCCTGCACTGCTGCTTGCTCCTCTGGAGGGAGCTTTCTCAGAGCCACTGAGTTCACTTAGGAGTGTGTTTTTACAAAACCTTCCTTTATTTTTTCCTAAGAGGTGAAAATTGAAACCAAGAGTGAATCGTGGACCTAAGTGAAAATGAGACTTGTCAGCCTGCCAAAGAAGAGGGGCTACAGCTACAGCACAAAAAAACCCAGGCATTTGACGAAAGTGCAGCTGAGATTTCCCTTTTCATTTATCATGGTCTGGGCTGACTGGAAGCATGTAGTTTTGGGACAGCCAGGAAGGGCAGCTGGCAGAGTTCCAGTGCTGGGACACTCCTAGCGGCGCAGCAGCAGGGCATGGGTTGAAGTCTTGCTTCGGCGCAGCCGTCTCTCAGGTTCCTTTCCGGAATGAAAGGACACCTTTTATGGATGCAAACAGAAGGGTGCGTGTGCACACGTGCCCGTGATTCTTGCTCGTGGTTTCAAACATGCACTGCCAGAATCAGTGTCAGATGTAAGGTGGAACTCTGTATCGCCTATGCATCAATACACTGAGCGGGCTGATGTGCCTCTTGGCCTAGAAAAAAGGTTTCAACAGTTCATAAAGACCCCAGACTTTTGCTTTCTCTCTCACTCTTCCTAAATATGTGCATATATACTATATAATTTATGAAAATACGTGCGTGTGTGTGCATATATATATAAAATATTAAAAAAACATAAATTGTATGCACACAGAAGTACATACATGTTTGGTACACTCAGTTGTAAATGAGAAATGTACACTTCACAATGTATATCTAACAGGGATTAAAGTTAGTTTAAAAATGGGCACAGAAAATTGCTTTAGGACACAAATTTTGACCAAGTCTCTGGAGTCTGATCTAACTTTGTAATGCCACCAGGAAGATACATTATTGTGATAATGTCCTCTGTGTTGCTAGGCAAGTAACTGACATAAACACATATAAACAGCAATGACTCCTGACCAGTATCCATAGGTTAGCATCAGTACTTGCTGTGAGATTAATCCCTCCTTAAGAGCCCTGGTATAGATTTTTGCCTTGTCAGTTCTATGCACAGGGGAGTGGGAAGGGAAAAAAACTAATCTTTTTGACTTACAACAATCATTTATGCTATCTGCAAAAATAATAGACTTCTAAAGTTAAAAAACATTGTTCACAGTGACGCAGCTAGGATTAAAACAGAAGAATTTTATCAGTTTTACTGTACCATTGTATCTACTGAGACTGTGCTTTCAGTAGAAGTAAATTTGTGAATACAGAGAATGCAGGAAAATTAATTGAGAAGACTGGGAACCTTTGAACTGTTTTGTTTTTTTTCTTCTCCAGTTAGTCTTTTTTAACACCTTCTTTTCCCTTTCCGTGTTTAGGCTAATAATCTTCCAAAAGCTATTGCAGCAGCTCACACATTTCTTCTGAAGCATCCAGATGATGAAATGATGCAAAGAAATATGGCCTACTATAAGAGCATACCTGATGCTGAGGAGCATATTAAAGACTTGGAGACAAAGCCATATGAGGTATGCTTTTTATTCAGAAGAGTCTGCTCTTTTGGAACTGTTGTATTACTCCTCTTATTGCGTGAGTGAGATTCAGGGATCTCGCTTGTGTGTTCTCAGTTCTTAAGCTCCCTCCTTCTGTCATCTCAGTCATCTTTGTTCTGCCTTCTTGATGCATTCAGTAACTCCCACCTCTCCTGCACTTCATTGTTCCATAAATGAATCACAGCAAATCACAGACAGCGGTGTACCTGAAAGCTGCTGCATGCAGATCAGTACTGGAGCTAAGCAGGTGCATGGTTATCCAAATTCACAAGTGCTGTAGTGGCACAGCTTAAAATATCTCAGACATTTGGCATTAAGATCCCATTGAAAATCTCTGTCACAATCTGTGCTTTAGACTCACACCCTTGCTTCTTTCCATCAGGCTTTTATTTTGATTGGAAATGGAATTACATACTCTGCTCTCTAGGAAATACCTGGTGAAATCCATTAGTCTCCTGTATTTGTTGTCCTCACATCACCTGGAGAGCAGATCATACAGTCATCCAGAAAGGTGGAGACGTCATTTACTATGTTTGAGTTTACACAACACTTCTCACGGGTCAGTTACTGCTGATTCATTCCTGCCAATTTCTCAGAATCTCTTTGTCAGGGCCGTGAGAGCGTACAATGGCGACAATTGGCGGACATCCATCTCGGACATGGAACTGGCTCTTCCTGATTTCTTCAAAGCCTACGATGACTGCATAGCAGCCTGTGAAGGCTCCCGAGAGATCACAGATTTTAAAGACTTCTATCTTTCCATTGCAGGTGAGTGGTTAGGAAACATGAAGGAAAGATGTCCCCAAAGTACATTTCAATTTGTCCATAGGATTGGTTACCCAAGTCCCTTTCCTCAGTTTGGGCCGGTAGGAGTTTATTAGATTCACTGAAAACTGCTTGAATTCTGGTTTACTTTTTTTCTCTCTTCAGTAACATAAATTTGGTCTATCAGGAAATCAGAATAGAGATATTACATTAACATGGAAGTTCTGTATCAGAGTAACATAGATGTGTAAATAACAACAACTGCTCCATCTGGGTAGCAGTGGTCATCCAGCCAGGTCTCTTGACCATCATTTCAGTATCAGTTTGGCCACCTTTGAGGCTCAGTGGTTAGCCTGCCTTTGAAATCATCTTTGTGGTTTGTATAGGTCTGGTGATCTATATCTCCTTTCTTATAAATATGACAAGATTCTGCTGGCTATTTTTAATCTTTCCTACATTAGAGTTTTACTAGTAGGTAACATCTCTATTTTGTGCATGTAACCAAAAAAACCCAATTGCTTTGCAAAGGAAAAGGGACATCAACTTTTTTGATTGTTGTCAAAATGGCACATAAACATTTCCTATGCTCTTTGGCAGTGAAAGAAACAAGTAATTTCTCCAGTGCTCTGACAGCTCAGTGTTGTTGACAATATTTGTGTGGAGAACACCTGCATATTTCCTCAATAAACTTAGAAATTCTCTTGCGTTTTTCATGTTTTTAAGTTGCCCCAAGGGAAAACATTCCAACTTTTTGTCCTAAAGCCATAATATGTCTTGGTGAGGGAAACTTTGGTGAACTATGTTTATACATGCGCAGCTCCAGTTTCTCACCGTGTGCAGCTGGTATCCACCAGTCCAGCTGACATGGAATAGCTATTTCAGGCTATTCCTCAAGCCTCGACTTGCTCTTGGGCAAAACAGGCAGGTGCCTAGGACAGCAAATAAGGAGTGAAGGGCAAATCACAGGTGGTAAAGCAAGAAGCACAGACTTTTTTCCCCAGTGGGTCAGAACCCTGACATCAGAACAATCCCCAAGCCACTGTAAAGAGTAGTGTCCATGCTCAGCTGTGATTGACACTTACTGTCACCCTTCCTCTTCCTCCTTGGAAGGGAAGGACAATTCCCAGCAGTAGTGATGGGAAGAAATGGTAGGAATTACTGCGTGATGTCATCATGGCCATGTGCATGCACTTCAAGTATTGTGCTCTTGAGATAAGAACATTCAAATTTATTTGCACTGCCTGGGCTGAATTGTGCTCGTGTTCTAGGGAGAGATATTCTACTTCCAAGGGTCTGCAGAAAGCAGATGTAGCAGTAAGCGTCAACCAGAAGTATTTGGGTCTTGCATTAGGTATGTATTTATCACTGAGCAGTGAGTTATGTTAGTAAGCCAGCTGTCCTCATTGCATGGTATTGCTTCACTGAGGGGCTCACATCTCTGGCTTTAAGTGCTGGCTGGAATTGAACGCTACTGTGTCTGGAGATTCCACTGCTCTTGTAAAAGATGGGTCTGGTAATTTCGTTTGGCCAGTTATTTTTAGTTAGCTTCAGCAGTTATTTTTAGTTAACCTCAGTGTTCTTCATGTTAGGAGTTGTCAGGGATGAAAAGTGTTCTTTTGTCTTGGTCAGAAATTTGCTGCACAAGGTTAGCTAACTTCTTTCACCTGCCAAATGTGGCTAACAGGGAAACTAAGACTTTAAAATACTTCTTTTCCATGCTGTTGATGAATGTGATATATCCGGAAAATGCTTGAAACTTTTTGTAGGAAGGTTTTCTTGAAATGTATTTTCTTGAAGATAAAATCACAGGTAGTCCTATATTGCACTATAGCAAGCTTTTTTAGACTGGGTAAGCTTGTGAACTTACCTGTTCCTGGCTGAAAGTTGTTCTGTGGTGAGCAGCATATTCTCCTCTTTCTTCTCTCTTAGAACATCCAAACTCTGGCCCAAAATGCAGCCATCTGTGGTTTATTTTGCAGTCACCTGCTGTATCTGTGTGTGACACAGTTGTACTCAGCAGCATGGGGACCTTATTTGTGCAATAATGGAATGAAATTGCAAAGGCCTGCAAAATTTAAAAAAAGGAAAGAAAGCACTGTTAAGTTTATAGCTAGGAAATAATGCAGTACTCTGTAATACTCTGTAAAACCCAGCACCACATGCTGCCTGTAGGTGTCAGTGAAACCTAAGTGCTCAATTCTCTGGAATTTCAGCTTTGATGCCTTAAAAGTCAGCTGCACAGATTTTTACAGAAGGGCCTAGTACCAACACTTGAAGCATGCTTCAGATGGAGTTGTAGATTCTCAGTACTTCCAAGCAGCAAGGTCCAGATGCACACGACCCAGGAGAGCATTATAAGGCCAAATTTTAATGGGTGGCTGATGGGAGGGATTTTAACAATTCACTCTGTGCTATCCATGTGTTCTGTTGTTGTTTTCTTCCTTCCAGATCATTATATCGAAGTCCTTGCATGCAAAGTGCAGTGTGAGAGCAATCTGACACCCATTATAGGAGGCTTTGTCGTTGAAAAATTTGTGGCCACCATGTACCATTACTTGCAGTTTGCATATTATAAATGTAAGTAGTGATTTATTGTGCTTAAGTAACATTGTTGTTGGATGATGTGGGACAGATTCCATTTATAATCTTTTCCCTCTAATTTTATGCTTTAGAATGTAAGTAATGGCCTACAGAAGCTGCATTTTAAACTCTTCCAGGACAGAGAATCTGAGTTTCCTGGTGTCTTTTGCTCCCTGTTATCACTATAGTTAACAGACATGGGACAGAATTTTTTCCACAGACCAACCTAGTATTTAATAGAGTATTTAATACTATTTAATACTATCTGCTTTTTCCTAGTGGATTCTTATAATCCTGTTAGAATGGAGCTAAATGGGTTTTGAAGAAAGAGGGACCACTTAAAGAAGTTGCAGTGTTTGGTGCTCAGTGATGACTTATTTGATAGGTGGATTATTCAGTGAAAGTTTGGGTTTCTTGAGGAGCTACTTGCACTGTAAAGAACAGATCTAGCCCTTACAGCTGTTCCTGCAGGCTCCAATATCAAAGGGAAGACACATCAGCTGTGTAGCATCGATCCATTAATGACTTTTGCTTGTGTTATTTGACTACACACTTTACACCTTGACTCTTCCCTCTTTATCAATCCTAGTACAAGGAAGTGCAGAGGGGTTTAATATCTCTTTGTTTGTTTTTTAAATAAATGCCCTAGAGCATATCACCAAGCTGTGGGATGATACTGGGATACGTGGGAGGAGCATTTGGTTAGGATTTTCACAGAAAACCATCAGAGGTTGATGATGAGTTGATTTTTGAATCATGGCCTTACGTGTTTCAGAGCACAAAAATCCTTTCTGGGGATCAATTTTTTTTCTCTATGCAGCTGGTGAGGAGGTAGAGTATGGGCTGTGTTTCCATTTGAGTTTTCCAGAGTTTAGATAATAGTAGGAATTTGTTCATTTACCTTACCTGGATTTTTTTGGTGTGCGTGTTTGTTAATTAGTGAATGACATGAAGAATGCAGCTTCTTGTGCTGCTAGTTACCTTCTGTTTGATGAGAAAGATGAAGTGATGAAACAGAACATGGTCTATTACCAGTACCACAAAGACAAATGGGGACTTAAAGAGGAGGACTTTCAGCCCAGATCGGTAGGTGAATTACCTAAAATGCCTTCTAGACACATTCAAATATTTCTCTGAAACTCAGTGGGTCAGAGGTTGGGAAAATGTGGGCTATCTGCTGGTTCTGGAGTTTAACATGTACTGTTTTATTAAAATCATATAGAAAGTTGTACACAGAGGTGTAGTGTGTCATGTAAACAGTGAATGTCATTAGAGCTCTTCCCTTTCTGTTGATAGGATATAATATATGATGAGAAGTAGCTCCTGCTGGTACTTCTCTGTCACTTAGGCGTATTTATATCTTTATGTACCTCTGTAAATAAAGCAGCTGACCCCTGAAGTCTCTGATGATGAAATCTCTGAGTGACATTCAGGCTTTTGTGAATCATTATTTGCCAACACATAGTTGCCCACTCGCTTGTTATTTCAGGTTCTGTGGGCATTGGAATGTGTCTGAATATGGTAACTCCAGCTAAACTGACTTTCCACTTACTCCATTTAGAACATAGTTGGGTGGATGAGGACGAAAAAAGGCTCAGGACTGTATTGCATATAATTATCTAAATTAAAATGCTTGCTGCAAAGAAGTCACTAGTCTATCCAGCAACAATTATCATCTGGCTTTGGAAAACAATTTCAGAAATGGGTTTCCATGCTGTTCTTAAATTTCTATGTCCAAAGAAATTTTACAGCCTGGACTGTGACATCAAATTGGATTTTCCAGCCTTTCTTGTTACCAGGATTTAAGTCCTGCAGCTAAATTGTGATACCTCAGTGACTGCTGAGGCATCAGTCATATGGGCTGTACGACTAGTTAGTCGTTAGCAATACATGTTCCACGAATTAAATTTAGTGCCTTGTAGTCATGCCTCTTAGTGCACGCACTTTATTGGCACAGTGGGAACCCAGGCCTGCCCTGCAGGGCCAGCTGAGACAAGGCAGCAAAAATGCATTTGGTTCTTACAGGCAGCAGCAGCAGCAGCAAGCCTGAGCTCACAGGGGAAGGGGACTGCTCCTTTGTCCCTACTTTTGGGAACAGAACCGTGCTTTATAACCATATTGGAGACAATGTTTGGTGGTGGTGGGAGTGAGGGGTGGCAACAGTATGGAACTGCAAACCATAGGCAGATTTGGCACACGTGTGCAGAGAGGGCAGAACAAGGGCCCTACACATGCGCTCTGAATGTTTCATTGATAACTTCTGAAGCTGGGGACTACAGATAATTTGATTTTTAAATACAAAATATTAAATGCACACGGCTGTATTTTCTTGTACTTTGATCTATGTAGCTATAAATAGAGATTGCTTGCTGTCCTGATCACTTGCCATGAAAACCATAATGCCTCTGGTTTATTTTCAAAACGTGGTAATGGGGTGACAGCAACATTTGGCCCTGGCACTAACCTTTAGATGTTCTTGTGAAAGAGGGGGTCTCCTGTTTTCTTCCCCCCCAAAGGAGTTAAACGGAATCATCAAAGTAGATTACAGCTGGTGTTCACAAATATGAGAGTATGTGACTGAGCTACCCTGTGCTGTTAGGGCACACAGCCAGGAAGTGAGGAGGGACAGGTGAGTGACCTTGCAGAGCTTCCCTAGCCCAGGCTCAGGCTGGGCTGGTGAGTCATTATCATGCAAAACAGCTTAGTGTGTCTCTTTCCCAGAACTGCCTGTGCCACACGCCAGCGCGAAGGGAGACAGAGGCTCTCTCCTGTCCAAAGCCCACTGGAATGCAGGCACAGGCTGCTGCTCAGCCCTGGCAGTCTCATTCCTTATTCTCAGACTCGCCAGTGCTTTGAAACATGAGAAAGAGGAGAGTGCTTTGTTCTTGCAGTGAGGGAGCCTGTGCTTAGGAAGTTCCACAGAAGAGTTTGGAATAAGCTGCTTACTGTTTTGCTGTTTCCTTTCTCAAACAGTATGTACCCTGCCTGGGATCTACCTTTCCTAGGTGTGGGGCTGACTTCACTGGGATAGTTTCAGGTGGCATGTGATGATGTTCCCCTGTCTTGCTACCCTAAAGTAACAGAAATTTTGGTGTTTTTTTGGTAGGAGGCAGTTCGATACCACAACATTACCACACTCCAGCTGGAAATGTATGCATTTGCAAAGGAACATCTGATGGATGATGATGAGGTGAGTTTTCTAGAAATGAAATCATGGTCAAAAAAGCAGCAATCACGTTTAAAATGAAGATGATACATAGCTGTAATTCCAGGATTTCACTAATATGGAAAAATCTTCTTGTAACCATGACCAATTTTTAATAAATTTTTGTTTGGTAAGTGGGATATAAGAACAAACCCAAAGAACATCATGTACCATTCAGAAAAACATGGACAGAATTAACACAAAGTTAAATATATAATGCACTGAGCCCACAGAAAAAAAAGAAAACCCAGTTTTCCAGTTGTAACACCAGGGGGCAGAGAAATGGTGTATATATATTTAAACCAAATGTTTTCCTGGGTTTGGTGTTGGGGGGAGGGGGATGGGAGGAGGGTGGATTTTTTTTTTCTGAAATGTTTGAATTAGATTTAAGGATCCTTCTTATTTTTTCCAGAAGTAACCACCTAAATTGTAATTTTTGTCCAAAGGAAGTCTTGTTATCTGTTATTTTTTTCTGCTCAGTGGCATTTTGGTCACCCAGTCATGCTTTTTAAATTGTTGGAATTCATGGTCAAATAACATATAATGACTACTATGTACACTGGAAAATATGTAAACGGAATTTTTAATTTTGGTGCAAGAAAAGTAGTTAAATTGTTGAAAAGGCATTTCTTTTTCTTCCGCAGCTGAAGAAGTATAATTCATGGGAGTTTTTGGATTGGCTTTTGCTTTGTTTTTGGGACCTTTCATTGAGAGGTTTAAAAAAATCTTCAAATGATGATCTGTTGCTGGCATCGACAAAGAAAGAGCTGTACTCAGTTATTGCATGGGGAAGGGTACCTGTAATGAGCACTGCCGAAATTAGAAAAGACAAAGACGGTTTATGTTAAAAAATGAAATCACCTTTGCAATTTTTATGTTATCCAACACATAGGGAGAGAGAATATTTTATAGCGGAGAAGTAATGTCTGTGCTGCCTTCAGTATTCTTGTGATCTGAAAACAACTCTATGTAAAATTCCACTGGAAGGTTACGAGACTTCAGGAAGACTTTCCATTGTGATAAAACCCCCTGAAAGACAGTTTAATAAGCTTGCTTTAAGGTGCAGCTTAGATGAGGACTAGTCTGTACGGATTTTCATCAAGGTGTGAAATACTTGAGCACTTTTTATATTCCATTGTTGGTTTGTGCTTTGTCCATAATGTTTTCTTATGTTAGGCATCAACCTAACTTGTACTTTTTTCCTTCTTTCCTATCTGCTGCTTCAAAACACAGGGATGAGTAATTAAGGAGGGGGTGAAGAAGTCCATTTTGAGGACTTTCCCCATATGTTGTTAGAAGAAGCGGTTATAAAAACGATCTTCATCCTCCAGCACTGTGTGTAGAATAAACAAGCATTCATTTACTGGCATTCATTCCTGCAGCCCCTTTCACCAGGGCAGTTACAAATGACCTTGCAATCTGCAGGAGGGAGGTGCAGTGAAAACCTCAGTTAAACTTTTGGGCTGACAAGGAAGTCACATTACACTGGATTACATGCTTGGATTAAACGACCAAAATTACTGGGCCTGCTCATGCCACAGATATCCCCACCTCACACTCTCTCTGTACTAGGAAAGCTACCATTCTCCTTCCCAGGGGAAAAGCGGACGGGCTTCTGTGCTAGCGCCCAAAAAGCTGGGAGGGATGGAGACTGTCCATGCCTCTGGCTTGGCTCTGGCTTTTGGTAGTGAACTCATAAATCCCTGGCTACCAGAACTTGTCTTTGGCTGTAGGAGACTTCCAGGGAGCGCAGACAGAGCAGGAATAGCACAAAGGTAAAACCACTACCTTTCAGTTTCTGCTCTATGGGCAGGACCTGGTAGTATAAGTGGAATTTTTTATTTTGTTTAATATTTCTCCTGGCACAGATAGAAAAGTTTGTTCCATAGGAATGTTGAAAACTGATGAAAACCCCAGATAAGGCATTACAGTAAAAACTTTATTAAAAATTGTTAAGGATGGAGGCAAGCTCCCTTCTAAGTGCACTCTGCTTATTTAAACCATGTGCTGGTTGGGACAAAGGCCATACCTACTTTGAGTTTCTGTGGTCCATGTTTGCTGTCTGTGAAGTTGCTTGTGGGCCAGTAAGATAGCCCACAAGATAACCTGCAGACAAAACCACCTATTTTTTCCTTGATGGAAGCAAAAGAATTGATGTGGCAAGAGTATCCCTTTCTATGTGAGTGTCATTATTCTCAAGTGGAGAATCTCATTTTATTCAGACTTCTCACTGCTCCCATATCCCAGATCATCCATGTGTCTTTCTAAATCCTGTTAGCAAAGCGAGTGAAAACCTGTGGCTTCTTCAGGAATACATAGCAGTAATTGCAGAGGCTGGGACAGGCAGTAATGATTTTTTCATATGTTACTACAAGAAATACTGTCCTGCTTGTGTTACTTTATTAATGTTTTTCCACACGGAAATGAAAAACTCTTAATTCAAACATTTAACACAGTGGAGGTGACAGAGAATATTAGTGCCAACTACCTACAAATTACTTTTAAGAAAAAGTAATTATTCTTAAATATCCTTGCAGTTTTCCACAGGGAAGTTAAAAGAACATTACAGTGTTGTCATCTTAGTTGGCCGTGGATAGGCAAGCTTCTTGATTTCTGTTCAGATGTGTAATGCATCAAGGCTATCATGGATACAGCTCCTGGTATTGCACAGATTTAAGTAGCAAACTGAAATGCTGTTAAGAGCCAGACACTTAGCTAGTTTAGATGTAACCTCAGCACCACACTAATTGTATGAGACGTGGTTTCGGCTCATAAAATCAGTGCTCTTATGGAATGTTTTTTGGGGGTGATAGCTACTTAGCTGTTCTAAATTACATAAGAACCACAAGTATTTGGTGGGGATGGGCCTACAATGTGATTTTTCTTTCAGTACTTAATCAGTAGGTGAAAAGCTGTTGACAGCTCTGACCCACTTTTTTTGACATCTCTTTTTATTTGTATATAGTGTGTGTTCATTTGTGTAGTAGCTGAAACTAAAACGCTCCATGTTTTATCACATCCATGTGATGCAAAAAAGAATAAGTACTGAACTATTGTGACTGGTGGAAAGAGGATGTATGGAATAGCATCAAAACACAAGGGCCCGGTGGAATACTGATAGCAAATAGTAATCTGAATTCATCCTATTTTTCTGTTTGGGAATTGCTAACAAAGTATTATGAGCTTTATTAACTCACTCCTTGCATATGTTCAAATGATTTACACAAGTGTGCTTGTAACAGCAAGTTGTAAGTGCAGACCTGTAAACCCTGCCCTGCCTGTGACTTCAGACCAGCACAGCTCCAGTAGCACTGCTACCCTCAGAAGAGCTGATGGCAGCTGTTTCAGAGACAGTTACCAGCTAATGGGCAGTGTTACAGTCCCTGTTCAATATATACTTTTTTAAAGGAAAAGGAAAAAGAGATTTTTTTTTTATTCCATCATAATTTCCTAGTGGAGATTCTTCCCATATGGCTGTGTCTTTCTGCTTTCTCCTCTTGCTTCTGCACCAAGATGTGTGTCTTGGTCAAAGGTGTTCCTTCTTCCATTTAAGCCACTTTGTGTGGGAAGCTGCCAGCATGGTTGTGCTTAAATGGCAGGATGACCCCAAGGTGAAGGTACTGACATTAGGAGGAACTTCTACTGCCCAGATTCTCTTAAGCTTCTGCATGCAGCATAAAGCAGGCAAGAGAGCATAAGTAGAGCTCAGAAACAAAGCCACTGGAAGGCTTCTGTTTTCAGTGCAGCTGGAGAAATGTTCAAGTTCCTCTGAAATTGGGTTGATTCGTGTTTTACATGAAATTTACATTAAATATGTTAAAAGGAAAGCACATTTACTGGTTTACTGTAAAATACTACTGTAATAACTGCAGTGTACTGTAATTTCCCATAATATATGGGAAAAGAACAGTTAAAGATTCAGAATATATCATTAAAATGAAATGGAAAAGTATTTGAGAAAGTAGTTAATATTCATATGAAAAACAACTAAGCTCTTTTAATATTGAATAAAAAAAAGCCCTAAAAGCATGTGCAACTGGGTCACACTGTGGACTAAGTGTCTGAAAAATAAATAAGTTAAGGGCCAAATAATTTTTCTGCACAAAGAATTAAGGGATTTTCTTACTTTTTCCCCAGCTAGAATGTGAGGAATGTCCAGCCCAGACTGTACAGCTCATGGAGGTTCTGGCAGGGCTTTGAGGTGGTTACAGTGAACTCTCAGGTTTTAACTGAAGGTTAGATCAAGAAACTGGTTGAAGGCTGAATAAACCTTTCAGGCTGAGCCACTCATTGACACATGCCTTACTGTTATCCTGAAATAATGTTTTCCCCCTCCAAAACATTGCTGGCCAGTGGGCTGTGTGGTGTGTATGTGCAGGCTCTGCCAGGTCCATGGAGCACATGTCCTCCACAGTCATTCCTATCAAACCTTTGTCTTCACTCTTGCAAGGAGATTATTTGTTCTTGAACAAAATCTGCTACTTTTCATAACTTAATCCTTGTGACTACTCCCATTACTTACCAGGGCAGTTACAGGACAATTACTCATTAATTATGGGGCAGCTTTGACCTCTCCTCAGAGAGGCCACCTCTGCAACCCTTCCCACTACCACAACCTGGTCACCTACACCCAGTTAATAAGAGAATCAAATCTCTTGCTCTCACTGTTGAACAAGTGTCCAGTTGAGGTCTTTGGACTTTAGCAAAATTTGAATTTTCGCTCTGAAGGACAACAGGGGGATATTTTGTGAGATACAGATTTCCCTTCTAGGTCATAGATTATACAGAAACAAAGATCCAGCCAATTCTTCGTGTTCTGTCAATTGTCTCTTAAGGCTGTTTGTTGGATGAGTTAGAATAAAAGCTGTTTCCTATTCATTCACTAGTAATCACACATAAAAGCATGTCCAGAATTAATAGTTTTTTGTAGATCTTAATTCATTCTAGAACACTATCTTTTTTTGTAGTCTCTCTTGCTTCCCTGAAGAGCAGGCTATCCCACTGCAGTACATACAGAATACCTATTCGACAGGCCGTCAGCAGAGCTGATTGGAAAATATGGGTTATTACAAGACAGCTAATTGTTTCCCATAACTTTTCCAGTCCACACTGAGAAAGGACAGAAGAGATTGCAGGTGGAGGGAAGGATCCATGAATGATTAATATTTGCGTTTGTGGAAGGCAATCATTGCAAGCAGTGGCAAAGTGTCTGGGTCTGTCAGTGAGCAGTGCAACTGCTGCTTGCTGCTGGTTTTAAATGATGCTGTCGAAAGAAAAGTTGATGCTGGACCGTTGGCCTCAAGTGTGCCGTAACTGAGCCAGGTACTGGTAGCTCTTCCTCTTTGCTGTTTTATTTTAATAGCTGGCTAGGAGTCTCCAAAGTACAGATGTTTCTTTAAAAAAGTTGTGTTTTGTGAGTGTGAATGTGACATTCAATATTGCATAAGGAAGGGCCTGGCCCAATGTATACTGTGGTCTTGGACACTCAGTACTCTGAGGTACCAAGTGAGGAGTTTTGCATTCTTGTCCTTTTTAGGTCTTTTTTTTTCCCGAAGCTCTAGTTTCACTTGTAATAGTGCCCCAATCTCACTAGCCTGGGTTAGCTTATCCAGAATTGACCAAGAACTCTGTTTTAAAATTATTTTTAATTATAATCCACCTACTCACATGCCATCTGTAAAACCTTCTTGAGTTAATTACTGTGGCACAAAACTTGTTCTTTCTGTCTGTGCTTCTGTTCAGTTGTTAATCTATGCCAAGTGTGCTCACTTTGCATATCTAACAGATAATTAGAGGTTCCAGTTGGTCAGACCAGCTTCTCTGATTCCTCCTACCACTCACACCAGTCTGGGAACATTCCCCTTTTTCTGTTCAGTATCACGCCTCCCATATTTCAGGCTATACCTGTTCCATCTTTTCCCATACATCCTTGGTCTGTCAGTCCCACTTTCCACTGACCGTCCCTGGACCAGGAGAGGGAAGAGGATGATAGCAGAGGGAGGGAGGTTGTGGGGTGCCACAGAATTGCTGAACCTGGCAAACCTGGAGGACATGACTGTGGACCGAGGGCCAGGCATGGAGGAACTGCTTCCCTGCAGCTGACCAAGCAGCCCACATGTGTGTACTTTCCACTTGTTGGCTGCCTGACTATTGCTCATGTGCTGGTCTGGCAGCAAACCCTTCTCTTCCCGACCTTAGTCAGACTTCACATCCTGATTTCCTACCTGGCTGCATCACGCTTTGGGCCACGGATTGCTCACCATGATTTACATCAGCACTGGGCTTGAGCAGTGTAGTTATGTTACCTGTGTTGGAGCTGGTGGCTGTTGTGCCCTCGAGTAGCTGGCAGTGGAAAGAATTATGGGTTTGCAGCTGACTTTGCATGGAAAATTGGGTGTTCTTTCTATAAAGGTAGGGAGGAGCCAAAGAGCGCTCCAGGTAACAGGAGGGACCCTGTCTTACCGAGGGAGTAAATTGTATCAAAGGCTCATTTCAGACTCCAGATCTGCAGGCATAGATCAGTAACGAAATTACTAGATATCAGCAGACAGAAGGCTTTTTCCCTGGAATGAACACCTGTAGAATATGTACTGACTTCAGCCATGCTAAATACCCGCTGCGGTGTCAAGTGGGTGCTAATGGGACAAGGACAGTGATTGGCCTGGTCACAGCTGTCAGTGTGACAATGCGATCGCCTCCTCCGAGGCAGCATTATCACCTTTTCATTGGGCTGCCAGCCACTCTAGTGACAACTTGCAAATGTTTTACATTTTGATTGTGAAGGCGAAGGCAAAAATATTTTGGCTGGGGTTTTGTTGGTCTTTAATCTGGAGGTTTTGCCTTTTCCAAAATAACCAACACCCAGGTAATTATTCAGTTGTATTGCAGCATATTTTATGTAGGTATATTGTTTCAGCAACTGTTTTTATATTTTTGCCATATTTCAACCTCTCTTACTCCTCAGTACATCTAATTAGACCACAACAGCTTCTGCAATGCTTTCCTTTAGAGCTCAGTTTCAGGCACTAGAGATTTCAGGTTTGTTTGGGGTTTTTTTCCTAATGTTGTTGCATTTAACTATCCTTTTCCATTTCTTACATGTTTCTGGGTTTGAAAACATACCAGAAATAAAAAACTTGAATTTTGTCTGTATGTTGTGTGTCTTCTGAGAAATTCTATCTTACTGATGAGTGTGACAATAATATGAATTTGGATACTTAAATCTTTTGAACAAATTCAAAGCACAACAAATTGCCATCCTTCAGGACTTGCTAAAAGCACTTCATAGTTGCAAAAACTCAGTGGTCTTTTGAGATGGAACTGTGAAGGAGGGAACAAGAACAGCAGTTATTTCAGCCAGCTTTCCTCCTGCTTTTATTTTTGTTTGTTTAGTTTCATTATTTCTCTCCTGGCCAGTCATACTTCCTAAAAGTGTGATGTTAATACTTTTTAATCACAATATCCATAATTCCATTATTGTATTTAAAATTGACAAAATTTCTCTATTTCCTCCTGCCATTTACATTGACAGAGGTTTTAATGCCCTTTCCTCACTAGAACAGAAAACTGTAACATTTTGTGTCTCAAAATGTAAGTGTCTGGAAGATGCTGTCTTTCTATGGCATAGGACACAGAACTACATTAGGAGTAGTTTAAAGAAAGTTGGATTGTTATGTTGTGTTGGTGCCCTGTGTGTCTTGGTTTGAGACAAACTGGGAGGAAAAGTCTGAAATGAACATGTCCTCTAATAGAAGGCAGGTTTCAGCAGTCCCTCCCCCACCCAGGTTCGGCAAGAAATTTCTTGCGGGACAGTGAAAAAAAAGCTGTTTATTAACAAGCGGCTTACACGCAGGCACAAAATGAATAGTGTTATAAATGTACGGAGCCAATTTCTTCTATAAAATAAAAGAAATTTATTTGATAGTAAATTTGACAGAAATTCTGGACAAAAAGCCNTATAAACTTTATAGGCACGAATTAAACACATATCTATAACAATAGTGTTAGATCATAAACCTTCTCACTGTGGAGAAAAACCTGGTAGATTCAGAGTCCTTTCTGTAGGTGTGGCTCTGCTGTCTCTGGAGCTGGGGTGCGTCGTGGGCCCCTCCAGGCCACCGTGTGGGGCCTCCTGGTGATGGTGTTCTGGACCAGAGCAAACTGAACAGTTCCAGCAGAAAAAGAAGAAGCCACAGTCCTGGGAAAAAGTTCTTGCCTCAGCTAACAGGCTAGCTAAAAGCAAAGAATTGTAACTCTCCGTCTCTCTCCTGAGAAAAGGAGCCAAGAGCTGGGGAAAAGCAGGAAGGTGCTCCCTCGGCTCTGCAGCGGTGAGAATGCGGGGGAGTTGAACACAAACTGCGCAGCAGAACTCCCTCGGCTTTCCCTGCTTTCTCCTGGACCGACCTTAAAGGCACAGAAAGGCACAGGATTTGTGTCTGCGCAATAAGCAAGCGATAGGGGATACAACATCATAAAAGTCACCCCAAGACACCTGTGTTAGCAGAGCGGAGCTTGTAAATGTAGTATTTTCTGGTCTGGATCTAAACCCAACGTATTTGTTTCCAGTATGGAAAACATTCTAGTATCTCTGGTTCTTCACATTTTTGCTGCATTGAAGCATGGTGTATGAAGATCTGTGGTTGAAAATGGAGAAGGTGTCTGTTGAAGGGTGTGACAGGGGACGTAAACGGCTAGAGCAGACATACAAAGTCAAAATTATGGTTCTACAAAACACTTTGGCTTTGAATTTTGAAGCCTTCTAAAATTTTTTAATGTTTTATGGTATTCTAACAACTTCCTAATTTAACAGGTGCTTGAAACATTTATTCCTCTCTAAGTTTGAGGATTTCATTGTCTATTTAAGTCCCTGTAAAAGTATGAGAGGATTTACTGTGATGTGTATAACATTTTCTTCTTTTAAGGTCTGTGTCACTGCAAGTGCTTGTGCTACCCCTGTATGGGCCATTTACCAGTATTTTATAGGCTTGTTGTACTAGTGTCTGCATGGATGGTGTTAAAAATATTTGGATGCCTATTAGTACAGTTTAATTTTTGATTAAAATAGCAGTACAGGGTTAATTTCTTTCTGTTAAACTTAATCATTTCCAGGGTGAAGTTGTGGAATTCCTTGATGAGCTGTTAGAAGTGGAGGAAAAGAAGGAATCCTGATGCGTGAAACCACCATGAAGTATTTTACAGAAGTGAAGACTCACCATTGCTCCTTACTATTGTTTTTGATCACCTGTAGTTCCAGTTAGATATACCTCAAAGGTGCTTCTTTAAGCTGCACCTTTTGTCCCAAGATCCACTCCTGAAAGGTCACTTACATGCTGCACTGACTCTTCTGTGAGCATGGCTTTTCACTGTGCAGATCTGCTGCATATGAGTTTCCCCCTTGAGCTTTCTTTCCGCTACACAAACACAACAAAACAGACAATTTCTGTTTTCTGGGATAACACTAAGGTTCCTCGTTTCAGTGCTGTTCTACAAAGTTGTAGCAGTACAGCTAAATTCTCAAGAACTTTTGTCAGATTATGAACTGTGGAAGACATAACAGTTCCTCTTTCTGAGCTATGAATTGTATTATTTATATATGTCTTTTTATGTGATGGTGAATAAAGTGGTGGGATGACAAACCCCAGTGCACCTGAAAGATATTAAGGTACATTTAAATAGCTGAAAGCACAACTAATGATCTTGTAAACACTGCTTAAAGAATTCTGAAAGCAGTGTTGATCTTTCCTGAAAACTAAATTAAATTCCACTGTGTGAAACTGAGAATAAAAATAATTTTTTCTTCCTACCAGTTCTTACTCTTTCTGTTGAAACAACCTGTGGTCCCTGTTGAGGTGGCGCCAGTCTTGTATGAAATACCGATGATTGATGGATTTAGTATTCTCTTCTGTAAAAAAACAGTTTGCATGGTTTTTTCAGACTGGTGGGACTATCTGCACAGTTTTCATCCTAAGGTAAGTACAGGTGGGAACTGAGGTGATTTTCAATGGAATAATGAAAAATATTTAACTGTGAATTCATGTCATTTTTATTACCTGTGTGGCAGAGTCCAATACAGAAGTATTGGTACAGACCAAAAAAAGTGTGATAGAGAAGAGTAATGAATTAGTGCTTAAGTCTACTGAAGAGGAAAAATCCCCTTGAACTCAGAGAAGGACACAGGATTTCATCCTGTGCTTTCCACTTTTGTTTTCAAGGATCAAGTCCTGCAAGTGGTTGCATCTTGCTTGCATCAAGGGGAGATGAGCATTCAGTGCATATGGGCATTCAGATGAGCATTCACCTCCTATGACTGAACTGTAATTCAGCTGAATGGAAGTGAATTACAAACCCATAACCTGCTTTGAGTTTTTAAAAAGGCAAAACATGATCTTCACTAGCTTGCCAAGTTGTTGCTGCTATAGTTTATATAAGCTTTACTAGTCTACACTATTGAGTGGGAATAAGAAGGAGAATCCATAGGATGAGGTTTCAGTGTCCTTCAGCATATGACAGCAGTGAAACATTTGAATTTGAGTGTGAAAGATGTTTGGAAGATCAGATTGGCTTTTTTAACTGCTTTAATATAAATCACAACTAGTCCACTGAAGTTGATGGGCAGACTGTTTTAATCTCAAAATGAAAATCTATCAAGAGCCTTTTAACTTTAGGAGATTTTCCCAGCTCAGCTTGTGGTAAGGAGACCGGAATCTGGCTTGCTGTGTGCCTTGAACTGACAGAGGGTGTATCACATTTCCTCATGGTTTTGTTCTACACAACATTAGCTCTCCGCTTATTTTAATTTTATGTAAGAATTGAAATTTGCTTTTAAACGTTGCTTACAAGCAGTTGATTGTAAACCACCACTTCAGCCCATGAAATACATGTAATATCCTACTGGGGTAGCTTCTCCAATTTATCCTTAGTTTTGTCTTGTTGCAGGTATGTGTATGCTCAAAGGAGAGGTTACTGCTCTGAAGTCCTCTCTTGTCTTTCTGCTTTCCAGCCTGCATGGGCAACTCTAGATTTTGTCCTCAAGAGCTCAACCAGTGATGAAGGGAGACCCCATTGCAGTCTACAACTTCCTTGTGAGGGGAAGAGGAGGGGCAGACACTCTTCTCTGTGGCGAGCAGTGACAGGACCCAAGGGAATGGCCTGAACTTGTGTCAGGGGAGGTTTGGGCTGGATATTAGAAAAAAGTTCTTCACCCAGAGGGTGGTGGTTGGGCACTGGAACAGGCTCCCAGAGAAGTGGTCACAGCACCAAGCCTGACAGAGTTCAAGAAGTGTTTGGGCAATGTTCTCAGGCACATGGTGTGACTCTTGGGGTGTCCTGCACGGGGCCAGGAGCTGGTCTCCATGATCCTTGTGGGTCCCTTCCAGCTCAGCATTTTCTGTGGTTCTGTGATTACATGATTCTGTGATACCCAATACATCTTTGATACTCTAGCACTCAAATCCAGAAATCCCACCATTAAAGGGTGTGGAGCTGGTTGGAGATGGCAGTATCCATCTGCGTTGCCTTTGATTTACAGCATTTTTAGTTCACTTTTTTGCTATCACCATTTACCAAACTGACTTCAGAGCTCTGCCAAACTCTGGCTGTTGCCTGGCTGTTTGTTTCTGTGGTGCCCTGTGGTGCCCTAGCTCTTGTGTGCTGTCTGTAGGTACTGCAGTGCAAAGCCTGAAAGGCTCCAGGAGCGATGGTTGTGATTCAGGTTCCTGAGCCCAAGGTGTTCCGTGGCTGTGCATCCCATGTGGAAATAACACGGGCATAAAGCTTCCAAGCGGAGGTTGCCTGTTAGTGGAGCAAGTACCATAGAGTGCAGTAGGTACAAGATGACAGAAAATAAGTTCCAGGACCTCTTCGTTTTGCCACCCAGAATTATTTTTCTCCAGGTAAAGAACTGCATCCCCCTTTCTAGCGCTAATTGTCTGAAATTCCTTTTATCTTTTTTAAAAAGCAAAGTACATGGTAAAATACTGCCATATTTTCATTCCACCAGTAAAAACTCAGCACCAGAGTTACCTGTTTTGTGATTCATTTGACTTCAACAGATTACACTGGGGATACATTTGGTGCCTATGAACCCTGATTTTTCCTCTTCATCGAACAGTTTTTCAATGGTTATTGTAAGTCTCTCACGTAGTATCAATTTTCTGGCAAGCTTGTGATTCGGTCTTCAAGGATTCCTTAGCTGATCCCTTCTCATGTTCACTCATTTACTCAGCTCTTGATCTTGCAGCTAAAATCCTCTGCCACTGTGCCTTCTCAGGTGGGGATTTCATTATTTGCTAAGATGTCCCCTAGCCAATGATTTATTTTTCTTAAGCCTACTTAAAGTAAGTCTGATGTCCTTTACCAATCCATTTAACTTGAGGAGGCAACTGATACTCTTGTGGCCTTGTGAAATGGCACCATGATCCCTTTTTCATTTTGTTCAAGTGTCTGTGGATTTTTCCGGCATTCTTAATTTCCACTACGTAGAGTCCCAAGCCAGTTCCATCGTAATAAGTACAAGTAGTTCTCAAACCCTTGTTCTCTTCTAATGAGAAATAGCTCCTCTTCCAGTCTTTCAGTATTTATTGTGGCTTTTTTCAGCATTCTCAGGTTCTTTTAACTGATTTTTCTTTTCCTGCTGCTATTGTTAAATGCCAGCATTTACATGTGACTGTAATAACTTAGTGTCTCTTCTTCCACTTCTTGGATCCTGCCAGCTCTTCTTGTGAGGCTGTATGAATACTTCTGCCTCCCTTCTGCCATCCCAAATTCCTGCAGTTGTGAATTGTCTTCTGCCCAACCCGATGGGATATTTATGTTTGTCTCCATTTCTTCTTGTGGCCAGGTTTACAGTATGATGCTGATGCTCATGGAAACATCATCTTGTTGAACACACCGTGTTCGTGTGACAGGCTTGAACGCAGTATTGGCACCATCTGTCCGCCTTGGTGGTAGTATTGCCTGTTGTAGAGCTGTACAGTTACGTTTTTAACAATTGCTCACATTTCTAATACCAAAGCTGGCTATTCTGGTAGCTGCTGTTGGCCTCTGATGCTCTGTCACTGCTTACAAGCAAGTCTGCAATAGTTCCATCTGAATGTTTTTCCGTCACCCCTTAGAGGTGAATGGTGGGTGAAGTCCATCTTCTGGCAGATTTGTAGCACAGGGAGCTGCACGCATGTGAGTCCTGGTCTTGTTTTCTTGTTGAATGGGGTCCTGCACGATGGGGAACTGCTTGGAAACTGAAGATTAAACTGAGTCAGAAACAGTGTCACACTGAGGTGGATATTTGTTGAGGTGAAAAATACAACTGCTGGCAGTCAGGACAGTCTTTCTCATGCAAGAACTAAAGCTTGGATAAGGGAGGAAACGCGCAGGTTGAAAATTTCACAGACTCTGCTAAGAGTGTAATCCTTTTCAAATTAATGCCTACTCTTACTGATAGCAATTCTTTTTATTACTGGCTCCTTGCTAATTCATCCTCATAAATAGCAACATTCATTAAAAAAAGGAGGAAGGGTGATAGCGATTTTTCTCCTCAAAGCTTAATTTTGTTCTGATAAAAGAGCATTTTAGGCTCCATACTTTAATGCCTCGGCAATTCCAATTGCCAATAAAATCAACTATGAAAAACAAATACTTTTAGAATGATCAGTTCTGGCAAAATAAATGGGAGTACAAATGTCCTGCTGGGCCCTTTCATTTGCCATAGCAATTCTGCAAGCAGACCTTCATTGCTTCTGTTGACAAGGCATGAGCCAAAAGCAAATTCAAATTGCTCTGTTTTCCGGAGGTTTACTGCTTTGGAATGCTAGAATATAAACCCTAAAGTTAGTCAGTTGCTGTTCTTGATTCATCTGAAGAGCCCATCCAACCAAGGAGGTGTCATTTCTCCATACTTTCCAGACAAACTATCCCTCTGAAAATCTGATAGCATGTCCTGCTTTACAAAGTTTTTCTCAGTAGACTGCTGCCATCAATACTCACCATATATCTTCACATCCTTTACAGTGAATTATTGGTCTGTATTGATAATGGAGGCACACTTAGGAAATCTTTCCATTTCAAGAGAGTCTTCATCAAAAATGGCTTAAATAGCATGCAAATTTTACAGCTTTGAAAACAGAGTTGTGATTAGACAAAGATTTGTTGGATTATAAATGTACAAGTGTTTATTATGGCTGGTACTGAGAATAAACAGTTGCCTGCATATGCCAGCTACTATGGAAATATGTTTTTAAGTTCTAAGGTGAGCTGTAAACCAAAGCTACTTCAGTTAAAAAAATTCAATACTTAAACTGTGGGGAGAAGTAGTCAGTGCCAGAGAAAACATTCCCATTTAATAATGTTTGAACATAGAGCTGTGATGCAGTTTGTAGCAAGGCAGTGAGAAAAACCCACAACTAATCCTTCATTGCAGCTGTCTGAGCTTTTGGTCGTCTGCCATACTTTAAACAGCAACTTCTTTTTCCTGGTGACTCAAGACTTGAATGACCTAGTGTGGAGAGTTTAAGCTCTATACAAAAAAGGAGTTAAGTAAGAAATAGCCAAAGTAAGTTGGGTTGCACGCCCCAGCAAATCAGGGACTTGTATCTTAAGTCCTCTTCAGTGCCTAGGAAAAAATATTGAAATAAATAGAGACCTATTTATTTATTTATTTTTGGCACGGAAATATTCAGTGGTTTAGGCACCCATCTCTGTTCTTTCCCCTCTTCTCTCTCCTTAAAGTACTGATGTTACATGGAAACAAAATTCTGTAGAGGGTTTGAACTTTGAAGTTTATAAATGTTAACCTTTCCTGTAGAAAAACTTTTAAAGTCTTTTTTGATTATTTTTAACTTTTTCTTCCCATTGGTATATCTCATGGGTAGGTCTTTTCAGTGTCATGAAGTAAAAAATGTGCTTTTTTTTCCTGATTAATTCTTTTGCAAAGCAATGGAACTTGCTTACTTTCAAGTGGAAATATGGGAGTCAGAGGAGTGATTTTATATGACTGTTAACTTCAAAGGAAAATAAAAAAGGGGCTTTCTGCCTTTGCCCTATTCTCATTATCACTTATCTTAAAAGGAATTAAACATTTAAGTATTATCCTGAGCTGGTGGAAATCCTGTCGTTTGACAAGTCCTACAATGGTGTAGTAATTTCTTATTAAGGGTAATTTTTAAATGGTCATTGATAACTACGTATTCTGGTCTTCCACAGCTATGTATTATGTTGTATCTTTGCATTACAAATTATTTGGTATAAAAAAAAGGTAAATCATTGAAGAAAAAAATCAATCTATGCTGGGTCCAATGCCCATGGCAACAAATCTCCAGCATAACAGCTTTTGAGGTACAGTAAGCAGTAAGGCAGTACAACACAGTAACTATATATTGCTAGGACAAGCACAGAAATTGAGGGGATTTCAGCCTGAGAGCTTAGCAAACACCTAAAATGCATGAACCCAGTGTTTCTGTACAAAGGGGAGCAAACACCTGTTGGTTGCATGGGTTTGAACCCCCAAACTGTGCCAGTAGCTTTGATGTTACACTCCACAATGTCTCTTCTCAGCCTGCTGAAGCAAATTTGTACAATCTCTGTCTAGACACAGCAGCACAAGATCTCTATGAAATGGGGGCCAAGTTAATAGGTTAATAGAGGAAAGGGAGATCATATCTCAGTCTTGACCCCAGTGGGCAGATTCTGACCAGCCCTTTGCAGTATGTGGTTTCCCTAGAAGAGAATGATACCTGACTTTTATCACAGAGTAACAAATCGATGGCTGGATGTCACCATCACAAAAACACTTCCAATATTTCCCCCCTTTTTTTTCTCCTAATTTCAACATGCAGATACCAGTTTCAGCTTTTATTTCTAAGTAATTCATCTCCTACTGTGTTATGATGTTATCATCTTCAGATTTCGTATTCATCGTGTAATGTATGTATTGTTTGCCATTCCCATTATCGGTGATTAGCCAAGTTTGGCACATAGAAGGAAGTCTAAGTCAAGTGTATCATTAAAGAGCTGTTTGTCCCCATCTGTTTCTTAGTTTTCCCAAACTCCTTGAATCCTTATGGTAAAGTGAATACTGTGAATACAAACAGATGATGCTCCAAAGGAGGGTAGATGTTCTAAAGCAGAACTGGGCTGGCAGTCTAAGCTAAATACTTTTTAGCTATTATTTTTAATATCAAAGTGTCTTCTACAAGAATTATGAAAGTAACAGACCTATATTTTCTCCATAAACTTGTGGGCAAACCGAATGATTTGCACAAAAACACACACACACACTTCCTTTCCTGGTGTTTTTGTAACTTGAGTTTTATTTAAATACCTCCAAAGTATTATGTTAATGTACACTTTCTTCTCGTTCATGAGTAACAAGTGTTTCTAAGTCTCAAATAAGATCCTTGTACAATTTGTGTTCATAATTGTATTTTGAGTCTCATTTTTACACGTTCAGTTCCTGGGCCAAATAATTTTGACTTTTTGTTTTGAATGATGCTACACAGAACTGTAAAACCTACTTGCACCTTTCAGTTAAGCAATATTTTTAATGGATGTTCCCATGTTTATTTTTCAGCATATTTCCATGGGATTACAGATGGTATGTTTTAGTTGCGTTAACAGTATCCATAAAGTTGCTTAGTGTGAAATCCATTGTTGTTTTTTTCTTTTTTAACTGCATAAAAAAAATAGTTTACAACAGAAATTCTAGGTTATTTCATAGTGTAGAATGCATTAAAAGCATGAAGTCATGCGTATGTCAGGGACATATTTACAAATCTGTACAGTTTTTGTCTTTTTTTATTTACTGCGGCTCTTGCCAGGCAACAAGATTCAATTCCTACCACTCTGAGGTCAAAGTCTCCAAGATAACACATAGCCATTGTCTAAAAATGCTTTGTGTTGCTTACCAGCCCTGAGATTGACGGCTGCATGTAAGATGGGCCCAATTCTGCACTCCATTTCATAAAGCCTGCCTTCCATGGAGTTAGAGATGATTACCACTGCAACTCAAGCCAGAACATGAAATGAACTCCACCCAGGCGCCTTTTTTTACTCTTTGACTAAGGCTGAATGGCAGATGAATTTATTTCTGACCTGCAGATTATTCATAGTTGCCAGACTTCCTCTTGTTCATTCAGAAATGTAAGGAAGACTTCATATTAAACTCACACAAACTATGCTAAGGGACTCTAGAAAACATGTTCCCCTCTCTTCCTGTTTATTTTCTGTTGGAAATGGAACATGCTGTTGGGAAAGCCTCAGTGCTTTTACACCAACACCCAATCTAGAAGTTGAGTGCATTTTATCAACTAGACACAATTTCTTTCTTTCCCAGGTCTGCTTTATCTTTAAAGCCACAATTAGCAGCATGCAAAGGGGCTGCCCATCTCCCATAGCCAACATCCACCCCCCCCAGCCAATGCAAGAGCTGAATGGTGAAAAATCAGTCCTTCCACAGAGTTCACATGGCAAAAGTATTACACATGGCTTCAGTTGCCAGAGGTACTACTGGCTGTGAATTAAAATTCAGTATCTTGGTCAGTCAACATTGTGTTCAGAAAGCAGCCAACTTTATATACGGTTCCCCTGGAAAGGGCTTCATCAGTGTTTGGCTCTGTAATAAGAGGCTATTCATCATAACACCTGGATTCAAAGGTGCTCTGACTCCTCTCCTGCTGATTCTCAAGGAAGAACGGCACTTACAGTATTCTCTGAAGTCCAGGGAAACATCATAATTTCTACAGGAAGATTAGTTATAAGAATGACATTTCTTCACTAAGGCTAAAAGAACACCTTCCAGAAAAGTAGCATAATGATCCAACAATTGTGGCTTGTTAAATTCGCAACGTTGAAGAAAATTACCTTAGTAATCATTGCAATACTATCCATTAAAGTCTGGTAGCAAATAGTTTTTCTTTTTAAGACACATCAGGTAATAGTTTGTTATGGTGGTTTATCCTGACCAACTTGGGCAGGTTCTAAAAAGGCAACAAACACCAAATGTGAGGTTGCTCCAAAAACATCCTCCTTCTATTCTTCCCTCCTTCTTTTCCTCTTCCACTGAGAACAGACCAAAGAGGCCTGACCAGCCCTGCCATTACATTATAACCAGGTAACACAGAAATTAATCAATTAATTTATTATTAATAGGAGCAAAATGTAAAAGCGGAACAAATTGAAGACGTACTACTGAGCACACTGTGTCCTGCTGGTGTCTCCAAAAGACCCTTGTGATAAAAATGTACAGATTCTTTAGCTCTGAAAAGTCGAATATGCTAAACCGCAATTTCAAAAGGATGAAACCTTTTCTGTCTTCTATGTTCTTCTAGCGTTCTTTTTTCTTTCTGCTTTCTGCACTGCTGGATTTTAGCATCCATGAGTCATGCGTTCCTTCTAGCATCAATATGTTATTTCTTCTGATTTCTGCCAAAAGGCCCCTGGTTAGACTTTCTGCATTTCGATGTGCTGATGGTGATAGTGGTGGTAACAGTGATGTCTGGGTTGACACCTTCCATTTAGTTTATAGACAGAATTTTTCTGCTGCCGTTTTTTGAAAAACCACACTGCCAGTACAGCTGCAACCAGTAACAAGCAGAGAAGAATCACTATTACTGCTATGATAGCAGCTTTACTGGACTTGGGACAATCCTCTCCCTCACATGGCTCAGAAGTGGGGACGGGCTTTTCTCCAAGGCCCTGGGTGAGATTTTCTTGCTCAGCTAATTCCTGGGATGCTGTGTCAGTAATGATGTCTGGAACTGGTGCAGTGGTTGCAACTTGTTCTGGGTAGGTGGTTGTGTCTCTTGGTTCTACGTATGGAGTGTGATCAGAGGGGCTGTCTGTCGCAGAGGTTTCTGACATGGATGTTTTTAAGCTGGTTATGTCAAACAGCATCGTTGCACTGGGCTCCTGAGTCACGGTTTCCAGAGATGTAGCCAGATGTTCCCATGCGCCATCATCATAACCCCTGCTCACAGTAAAGCTCTCCAGACCACTCGCTGACGTAAGTGGTATCAGTGTCTCTTTAGCCCCTTCATCATCTGTCCCTGTTGTTGCTGCCACAATCTGTGTTAGACCTTCCTCTGGAGCTGGGCTGCCATTTCCCGATTTTCTTACTTCCACGTGATTTGGTCGGTCAGTTGTGAGAATGATGTCGTCTTCTGTTCCCATCGAACCATCAACTTTATCCCCCTCCTCTTCATCATCCTCTACCACCTCTTGTGTTACTGGATATCCATCTAACCATGACTCGTCAGTGATGGCAACTGCATCCATCACTGTCTTTGTATCATTAGTTGTGAGAAGAGGTCCAATGGGGAAATCCTCACTGTCATAAAACATTTTGGCACCACGTTCATCATAGGCTGTCTTCACTCCAATGTGGTTATCACCTTCAGAAAACTGTGCTTTAGTGGAATCACCTGTCTCTTTCTCTGATTCAGGCTCACTGAAACTTTCTGATGGAAACCAAAACAAGTTTTTTTGGCTTAAGAGTGAGACGGGGGACTCAGTTGGTGCCCTGCTTCCTTTTTCAGAAATGTCTGTGTGCTGAGTAACCCCTTTGGTACTTCCAGTTCTTCCTTCCTCTGAACTTTTACTGTAGGAAAGCTGCAGTTGCTCCTGCTCGATTTCCTCTTTGCCATTGCCGTGGTCATTCTCGACGATAGGTATTGATCTGTCATCAGGAAAGTTATCTTCATAGTCAATGTGTGCCTCGGTTTCATCTAGAAACATTAAAAAAAAGCCTCATAAGCCCACATTTAATTCTCTGGAAAAGCACTGAGCTCATTTATTACAAGAAGCCAAGAAGAAAGGTACAATGAGAAGTGACTTTTAGGCAGTATTTTTCATTCTGTGTTATTGTTTATTTGAAAAGGGCATGGTCCTTGAGCTGTTACTCAGTTTCAAGTTTTTTTAAAAAATCACAATAGGTGTCAATGCTAACTGTTAATGTCTTGCCTTTCCAGATTTAAAAATGCATATAAATAACTCACTGTCTGCAGTTACGAGACTTCCTTCAATTGCTTATTGCTTTCTCAAAGCTTTTCTCTCCCTAGCATGACTCTTTGGCAGACTTCAGGAAAAACCTTCATCTTATTCAAGCAAGAAATGTGTGTGGAGAGAAACGTATAGCAAAAATTAATCAATTATTAATTGGTAATTAAAAAAAACCTAAATCCAGACAAAACTAAAAGTGTTACAGCAACTACAGCAACCCTTTTGAGCCAGATGATTTTAAAAAATTATATTCAGTACCTTTTGCTCAAGATATCAAGGTACATTCTTATCATTATACTGCTTTTCTTCAATCACCTTGGTGTTACAATGATACAACACCTGGGGCCAGAACAGTATTTCTTATTCCACAAGAGCTCTTCAGAACTGAGTGAGGCAGACTCCACTGCCAAGGCTGACACTGAGTTCTGCTCGTTTTCATCTGAAGAAAGCAAGATGCACCCTTCAAGGCTGGAAAACTCTGTCTCCAACGCTTAAAGTCTAACACCTTGTTAATGTGATAACACCGTCTGTTGGTAATCAACTCTCAGGCTTCCAATTTTAAGGAATTAAGTGTTGCCACGGAGATAAGAGAAAAAAAAACCACAAAACCAAATTGGTAAAAAAGCTGAGTGCAACAGAGGGGCAGATTCACTGCAGAGCTTGAGTTTGATTTAGAAATACTCAACAGACCTACCACTCATAGCAAAATAGACTAGAAGCATGAAGCTAAATGTTTGAATTTGAATGGAATAGTGGATTGTAACTTATATTTTGTCCACTATGGTAAAGCCTTAGCTCAATGAAAAATTTTCCAAACTAGACAGGGTGGTTGATTTTCAGCTCACACAAGTTTTACTCCATAGAAAGTTGATGTAATTTCTGAGATTTATACTGGCATTAAAAGTCATAAAAAATAGTGCCTTGGGATATGGAAAATAAAACAAACTGAACCATGGTGAGAATTTTTTCTTTTTAAGAGGGTGTTTAGTCTTTCATGAAGACAGTGAAGCAATAGACCTGGCATGACACGGGAAACAAGAAATTAATAGGAGAACCTGTATTACAGATGAATGCATTCATAAAGCCTTATCTTTTTTTGCCTTTTTACACTCAACCAATTTTGAATTACATTTTCGTCTGGGGCCCACCTCAATTTCTGCTTGAGTCACATTCTCCTTGGAGACTGGTTCCCAGACTTCTGGCAGAGCCACATTTGGTCTGCTCTTAAGAAAGATTAGAAATACTGTCAAACCAGTCTGACCAAAACCACTTAGCAGTGATACAGCTCACACCAGCTCACTTTTTGCCAGAACAGCTTAAGCCAGGTGCCAAAACAGAATGAGCATTAGCAAGAGGTATTTTCCTTGGAATAGCATCTGGGTCTACCAGAAACCAAAGCAGTTATGCTTAGGAAACCCAAATGTGTGACATAGCCTGCAGAGAGTTAATACTTCTGTGAAAGCTATCATGCTGGAGAGCTGGATGTTCTTAGCAGGTCCTCTCATCTCACAGGAAGTGCCAACAACAGACCATCTATCCCTCCTGGTCCCAGTGTCCTCATCTGCTTGTGTAATCCTCTAGATCCTCCCTATGCTCTCCAAAGCAGGAAAAACTTCTGTCTGGTGCAAGGATGATTTAATAGTCAGGGGAATACAACTCTTTGAATGGAAATCTTTCTGGTAGGAGTCTCACTTTTCTCATTAATCCTAAAATCTTTTCCAATAGTATTTCAGACTTTTGCAAATGAGTGGAGGATAACTCTGAATACCAAGGCACTTTAGCAGCATACTCATGAAGATCTACATGGCACTATCCATCACAATGTAGCACTTCTACTAAGCCTCAAACACTAGTCTCACTTTGTCCCTTCTCTTGCTTTTGCTTCAGAATTTTCCTACCTGGCTGGCACTCTCTTTGCATAGAAATCGTGCCTCAAACTCTTTTATCCTCCCACCATCCAGACTCCTGCTAAAAGCTGATATCTGGCATGCCTGCTTCACCAAAATCCAGTGTGTCTGAGGACAAGCTACAGGTGTCTGTTGCATGGATATGAACTGGAATATCATAATGTGAGAAGTCACCATTTACCAGCTGTTATGGTCACTGTTTTCTTTTTTGAGTTGAATCATTACACCAGTCTCTCTTCACCTCTATGTCTCTTGTAACCTCTGTTTTTGCCACTCCTTTACTTTTCACACTACAGTAATCCAGCTGAAGTTCAAACAGTAATTTTTATGTTATGGTGTTCTAGAGCAGGCACGCACATCCATGAACAAAAATTACATCCATGTGCTTGCTTTGTTTCCTCCAGACCTGTTTTTTGGTTAGCAGTGTGAATGGGCAGCTAGTATTCATGTCATTGACCAGCACCTAATGTATGAGTGGATCATTGGTGAATGCTTAACAACTGTAGTAACACGCTTTTTATAGATTTTGGAGCTCTTTCCCTTTAGTGTTTCTCCTGGCATGTACTTTCAGCCCTCTAGGAGAAGGTCCTGTGGAGCCACGTGAGGAAAAAGCATGTGCTTCTAGGAAAATGCAAGTCCTCACTCTATCAGAACATATTAAAGGTTTGTTGAACCATTGGTCGAGTCTGCATCAATCCTTGCTGTCTTTGGGCCTGATCCTGCCTGTAGAGAAATGAATCGGTGTTTTCTTAATGCGGAGCTGAGGGAAGAAAAAGCCCATTGTAGTCTAAAAAGATCCTGAGATTGGAGCTCATTATGCACTGCTCGTCACCACATAAGGGAGTCTTGTTCCCTCTCACAATCAGATTGTGGCCCAAGTTGTAAAGCTGCTCTAACATGTTTTCATATTCAATCTCCTGTATTTGTAGAGTTTATAGCAAAGACTATCAACATAACTAATGTTAGCTTATGGGATGCCAGAATGAAAGCAACTATTGAGCTCCCTAACCATCAAAGGAAATACAGACCCCCTTACTCTGAAGCTTTGATTTATATGATCCTGGATTGACTTACACAGTAATAACACTCTATTCTTTCTTCTGGGCCTCAGACCTTCAAATGGGACTTGGACTCAGTATTTAGTGACTCTGTGTTACCATGACAGTCTTTTAAGTCCACCGTGAGCTTGATTTTCCAGGAATAGATTGCACAACTTCTGCACTTCTTTTTGCTCACCTCCTCAGCACTTTCCTGAACTCTCCAGTTGCCTGAATTTTAGTGTTGATACTGAAGAGCAACAATCAAACTAGACTCAGCTCCACCTCTTATCCAAAAAGTTGTAACCATTATTTATACACTTTTTTAAAACCACTAGCAAAAAAACCCAAACAACTTGATTTAAAAGTGATCGCATCTTCCTTTCTACCTAAGCAGGTCTGGTTTTAAGAAGAGCCAGCACTGAAATTCATTTATCCAAGACCAAAATCTTTCTATATTTGATCATTGCTACATCTTGACCATACCTTCCTCTGGCAGACTCATGGATCAGTGAGTTTTAATTCACTGTCTTAGGGATTACTGAGTCTGAAATGAACACTTTACAGCAAGAGATGCTGAAATGACATACTACCAAAGATGTGAAGCTCAATTAAAAGGTAAAATCTTTTAAATTCATAATTAATCCTTTCTGGGAAGCATCCAGTCCTATAGAGCTTTCATGTCCTTCAGTTTTTGATCCTAATGTGAAAACAGTGACCAAATATGGAGACGGGCAGAAACAAAGAGTCTGGTTTTCCACACTCTAGGATCAGTTTTATTTTTCTTCTAGATAGCATATTGGCATCCAAGCTCTATTTTGAGTGTTGCTATTTTGGACAACCATAAAGTGCACTGCATATTTTATGGGTGTATTTTTGGAGTACAGGAAATTGAAACTTGATTCTATACAGACCATCATTATAAACATTTGTACTGTATAAAAACATCTTTATTCTAAGAATCTCAAAGTAGCTACAGCAAACATTAACAAGACAACATCTGTCTTTAAGGGTGGGAAGGAAAGGTGCATAGCATAGGCTGATTTGCCTAAGATCAGTCAGATTTGTGAACTACAGTATCTCAAAGAATTATCCATTTGGTTTGGATCAGGCACATAAACTTTTCTCTAGTCAACCACAATATGCTTTACAGAAATTGTGTTGCCTTTAGTCTTTTGCAATAGCTACAAGAAAGAGGATAATTTTTATTCCAGCAGAAAGCCTGCTAATATAAATAAATAACCCATCAAAATTTTTTTAACTTATTCCATTTGGCAGAATCAGTTCATGCTAGATCGATACTTTACATTAATCTAATACAACCCCTCAGTGACAGGCCTGAAAAGGGAACCAAAGTTTGTCATAACAATTGTTTTGACAGGCCATGGACATATTTGTAGCAGATTATATTTGTCTGTCACGACTCTTCCTTTGCACTCTCAGAATGAAAAAAATAAAAAAAGCATTCTCAAATAAGATCAAAAGCCAGAGACATTTTGCTTGTTTGATTCCTCTCATTAAAAATAAAAAACCAAAAAGAAATTATGCTAACTAATCCTCTTTATGGACCACATGAATGCGAATCAATATAATTCTTGAAAACTCAGAAAAAAATGTTTGAAGTAATGAGAATTGTTGAGCCAGGCAAAAAGACTAGTAGCTGCAGATTAAGTGGTCAAAAGCAGCCAACTCCTCCTTACACTGACATCAGAAGGATAGTCCTCAGCATCAAAAAGTTAGACTACCTTGGAACACACTAAATGGGTATCCAAGTGTTGTCACTGGAGAGATTCCTTAGATGTGTAGAAGATACAGATTCTCCTGCCACAAGCATATAGCTGGAAAACCCCAAAACAATCCAGGGAGAAATATAGATACATGACATTCTTCTGAGCCAGTTTTAGGGCAGAGATGGAACATGATTTCCCAGCCATCTCATCTGCCTTCTCTTTGAGGAAGCAAACCCTAGAGAATGTAGCCTGATGCAGTCCAACCCTGACCCCCGTCACTGAAGTGTTGGCATTAATCCTTCTGATATTGAACTCATGGTTTATTTTGGGAAAAAAACAAATGTCATTTAGCAATTGTTTCTGTGCTTGCAGGACAGCCACAGCATGGTACATATGCATCTGCTTTCAGACCTTACTACAATGTTCTTCAGGATATGTTTTGTGAAGCAAATGCATTCGCTTCACAGAAATAGAAAAAATAATAAATGGCAAAATCCATGTTATTTCCCTGTTCTCTCCTTAAGGTTGCTTTGTTGGGCTGAATATCCCTATGTTTTCAGCTAGAACACAAAGTCTTTTCATGACAAAGTATTACAGGAAACAGAGTTCCTTTTTCTCTTTAAAAGCATCTTAATTAAAATTACTATTACCTGATGTGCACAATGTACATAACAGCCATTTGTAACATACTGCTTTCCTAATTTCCATCCTACTTTACGGTATCCAGAACCCACTTAATATAACCCCAAAATTGTTTTGTTCAATTATGCCCATAGCCAAGTTTTGCCAGGTATTTTGCATTATATGTCTATTTGATTTTATTTGTATTTTTTAAATTTTAATTTGCAAATCTGCCAACTGTATGGCTGTACGCTTATATCCCAGGTGCCAGAATGGACTGTATCTCTTCTTACTGGATCAAAACAGTGAGGAAAGATGATCACAAAGAGACTTCAAAGAACATTTAAGTGCTATATTTAGACACTGCTGTGATGATAGTTGTGTGACTCCATATTTGCTCTGTGTGAGCAACTGGGAATGTAAAGCCAGTGTGATGTTTTTACACAAACAAGAAAAACATGCAATTATTGCTGTTTAGTCTGATATTCTGCCTGGACAGCTGGGTATTATAATGGGGCAGTTAGCAAGTAGAACAATAGTACTCAAGGTGTAACACCCACAAATCCCATCAAGCTTTATGAAGTTGGATAAATGTCATCACTCTTCCACAGATGAGGCAGAGTAAGCAGCAGAGAGCAGTACAGTGACTTGTCCATAGTCTCAGAGACAGTGCAAGATGTAGGAACAGGCCTTACATCTCTCAATGGTCTGACCAGAATTTCGTCCCCGTGGTCCCCTTGTGTTGGGGTAAGAGCATTGGGACCACTTCACATTTCCCAGTTGCTCACCCAGTGCAGATGCAGAGCAAGGGCACTGTATCATCTTACCAGGCTCTAAACATAGCACTTAAATGTTCACTGAAGTGGCTTCACGAACATCTTTCCATTGATGTCAGCCAGTTAGGACAGAAATGGTCCAGTCTGCCAACAGCAATATAAATTCTCCATTAAGTCCCATCATTAACCTTCATGATAGGGAAGGTGCTCTTGTGCCTCAAAGCACTTAAAAATCAGTCTGTGTGCTGACTTCTGGAGTATTTAATAATTATTATTCTCTCTCCTATGACCCCAAAATATCAGTCAAATCTAAACCGGGTTCCTTTTAATGAAATTCCTTTTTTTTTGTTTTTCTTTTTCACTGGATTCTCACTTTGTTTAAAAATAATGAAACCTAGTATCACACATTTTAATAATCCTGTAAAGTCTTCTTTCTTAAAGAATTATGATCAGGAGGATTAAATATATAATTATTCCTTGAACAATTATTGCATTTTCTATCCCGTGTCCTTAAAGCATTTGAAAAACCTTAATCTGAGGAAGCCCCCCAGCATTTAAATAATTTAAAAAATCATAATCCACAATATCACATCTGCTCCCAAGTTTCAGTGTTGATGTTTGTGATTTTACAGCCACACTTTCCTATTTCTTTTAAAAATATTTTTCTCTCCCCTGTGGCTGTGTGAAAGGCTCAGGCAGAACTGGGGAAATAGACTGTTTATCCAGAGGAAACAGTGAAACACACACAACTTAAATGGCCTGATTCTTTCCCTACCTTACTTTGGTGTAATACAGCTTTATGTCTATGTGTGATGAAGTTAGCATTTCCACTGACCTCAGAGAAGGAAAAAGAATTATCAATTTGGTGCAGATTACAGGAGATTCAGACCCACTGGGTTAGCTGAAGATGTCCCTTCTTATTGTACTAGACTGGACTAGATGACCTTTAAAGGTTCTTTCCAACCCAAACTGTTCTATGATTCTCTATTCTATGATCAGATGTAGATACTCTTTTTTCTCTTTTTTCCCTCCACGTTCCGCCTTTATGCCCTGCATTGTTTTGCTTGATCATCTGAACTGCTGTTTGTGAAGACAGTTTTAGAAGCTGAAACAGTTCAGAACAACCCTGGTGCTTTCATTTTTTAGGGTTTTTTGTATCTACACCAGTTGGATGGGGTTGAGAATCTGGTTCCCTGGTGCACAGACATGACCTATTTCTACTAGGAACAAGTTTGACCTTTTCTCGTGATTATCCATTGCCTGATGGTATATTCATGAGTAAAAATAACTCCTTGCAAGCCTCTGGGCATTAAGGAATATATAGGTTCTGAAATGGATATACTAACTCCAGCCCATGTAGGTAGCTCAGCTACCCAACAGCTGCCCATTCCTTTGCTTAAAATTTATCTGTTTTGCCAGAAATATTACCGTAAAGATGTGACATCCTTCTCAAAAAATACTAAGATTCTCTGATGACCGTTCTTAAATACTGGGAAAAATGGTGGGTTTATGCATTGGGCAGGGTAACATGAGAAAGCAGAATTCAGATTACATCCACACCTGAACTCATGGTACTGTTTAGCCTGTGTTTAAACAAGGGGAATGTTAAAAGACTGCTGCAGAATTTAACTAACACATAAAGGTGGATTTTATTGAGGGTTTAAATTAAGGAAATGTCATTTTACAATTTGCTTGGGGGTTTTGTGGTTTTGGGGTTTTTTTTGGAAAAATCTTTTCTTGAGTCAAGTCATTTGGTAAGTAAATCCACTTTCATTTTTTTAATGGAGTAAATATCTGGGCAGCTACTCTTGTGTTTGTAGACAAAAGTCCTGGAGGCATGGTACAAGATAAAAACGGTTTGCCTTTTTATTGGGGCAAATTAAAAAATCATACACTTTTTGGGTCACAGTTTATTTCAGTGGCACAGACAGCTCTCTTAACTTACACAGGTCTTTAATGTTCCTAACCTGACAAAAGGAAGCAGCATTTATCATACGTGTAAGGGCAGAAGTTCAAGAGTGTTAAAGCTAAAGGAAAGGCCTAGTAAAAGCTCTGATCAGCCAAACTGACTTCTTACAAAAAGCCGGGGGACAAAGTAAAGACCTTAAAAGATTTTTTTATATTGAATGGATTCTGCTACCTAGAGAGAAAATTTATGTTCATATAAGTATGAGAAAGTTGTCTTTTCCTGTGGTTTCTTGGAGATGTCTACCAACGGGATTATAAAATTCCTGTTGGGCCAGCTAAGACATTCACCAAGACCATTACTGGGACTGCAGGTGCCCAGGGCACACCCCTACAATCCTGAACCATGCGATTAGGCTGCTGGGAGACATTCCCTCCCAGAGGGATGCTCCGTGTGCTGGGTGAGCTCACCTTTGACACAGGCCTGGACCTGCCCGTACCACTCGCCGCAGCTGTCGCAGAGCAGCGTGAACGCCGTCTCCTTGTTGCCCATGACGTACCCCGGGGCACAAACGTACAGCAGCTCGTCCCCCATCTCAAAGCCAGTGTGGCCGTGCAGAATGGTGTGGGGGAAGGACGGCGGGTCCCCACAGGGCTTGTCTGAAAGGAGAAAAGAGGTGATATTGTAAAGACTTCACAGCAGTCTTTTAATGTAGTGCTAACAGCAGTGCTAGGGGTTTCCCTGAGGATAAACTTATACACGTCCACAGAAATTGTGCATCTCATCTGTTTCATGCCCTTATGCCCCTTCACAATTATTTCCAGCTGTAATTGGGAAGGTATAAAGTGGGCTATAACTGTGATGCGATAACCATGATGTTATTCATGTCTGACAGTCATGCATCTAGAAGGGCTTTGTTTCAAACAAGTCAGGATGCCAAATCACAGCTGTCTTCCCTGCCTGATTCTACAAAAGCTTGGGCAGGTTGGGACTGGAAAGCAGCAGCTTGGGCACAGTCATTTTTCTTAACCACAGAAATGCTGTGAAATTGTTTAAGACTGGCACTTAGATCTCTTCTACAGTGTAGGAAGCCAGCAGAGGCTGAGCAATGGACCAGTCCACATTTACAGAAAGAAAAGGTCCAGGTGAACACCAGTCAGTTTTCAGACTATCTCTAATATTCTAGTCTTTCTCAAAATCAGGTGTCTTCCCAGATATTCAAATCTCCCTTCTTAGGCCAGAGTCACCCTAAAATAAATAGTGACTTGTGCTTGTCAACTTAAGAACACCCATGAGTAACATAGCTCTGCTGTCTGTGAGAATCTGAAGAGTTAAATTTACCAACAAGATGTTTGATAGTATTTTTGCTGACAGCATTAGAAGCCAGGAAGAAAAATTACTATCAACGAGAACAAAACTGTTTTGTGTTTTTTGTTGCATTAAAGAAGTACAGAGGGGAGGCAGGCTGACATCTGCCACCACCAGAATAAACTGAATTTTAACTCTCTTTTTCAGGTTTGAATCATCTTGGCCATTGTTAACAAGGTTTTCTAGAGAACTTTCAAGTATTGTGGATTCTCTTTTCTTGAAGGCCTTCCTCTCTGAAAAGAGCTCCTCAGAAGGGCTTTGCCATGTCCCTTTCTCCTCCATGTTTTTTACAGTCCTTTTTGGAATAGGTACCTCTTGGTTACAGAAAAACAAAATAAACAAAAAAAACTTTAATGCAAGAACATGGATTTTACCAAGAAACCCAGTGGGCAAAGTCTGCAGTGTTGGTACAAATTATCACTTCTATATTCATTCTCAAATCTGGGAATTTTTTCCAGTGGTTTTAGAACCCTTATTGACTGTGTTAGAAAAAACAACTGCTCCTCTTGCCGAAGTAACTGAAGATCCAAAACGTGCTTTTGTCCAGATACAGAACAACCAAAATTAAAAGGCTTACGAGTTCTGGTAATTATATGGGGTAAGGGAAACACAGGGCTAAGTCTGTGTTCTAGTATTGATCTCTCCTGTTGAAATAGTTTGCCTTGGTACAAAAACCTGATTGCTTAGGTGGTAAAACAAACATTGTGTTCCTTGAAAAGACTTTTGTTTGGAAGCTGAAAAGACTCCAAGACTAGGTTCCTAAACATGCAGAAGGAGAAACATTTTCAAAGAACACTCTTGCTATTTTACTGGAGTTTACTTTTAAGGCATCATCACCACAAGACCTTGCAAGAAACAGTTTGATCGACACCAGTTCATGTCCGGGGTTTTCAATGGGCTATAGGTTTGACAGAAAAGCCTTTTTAATCTCCCTTCTGCAAAAGCTCAGGCTTTCCTGCTTTTGCCCCAGGGGCAAAATCCTTGTGAGTCCCAAGCTGCAGCTTTTCCCAGCATCTGCCCACATCTGACCCAGGCATAGGTAAATACATGCTTATTTAGCAATACGATGTATTTATTTTGCCGGTTGTTTACCTTGTAGTGAAATTAAAATCCTGTGATAAACATCCACATTCTGTGAAAGTTCCTTTGGATCAGGCTTTTGGAAATTGTCTGATAGACCTGACTACCACTTCTCAACCGGGTATGCTGAAAAATATCTGCCAGTAATATAAAGGACGTGCTACTGAAGTCAAAGCTTTGAAGCCTGTTCTCTGTACGGTACGCGCACACACACGCACACATATATATATATATATACTGTCTAACACCTTCAGAAGTTAGTGGGAGTTATGCACACACACACTGACAGAAAAAACAAGCTTTTGAGGCTGCACAAAGCTCAGTTTATACAGAGTCTTATGGAGGTTTGGCACCCGAGGAAGTGAGGAGCATTTAGCAGCTAATGCCTTTCCTGTGAACTGGTCGGATGAATAGAGATTGATGTGAATGAAAGGTATAAAAAATTATTTTATTGCCTCATAGGAAGGCTACAGAGCTGTGCATTTCATGTACTTTATTTATGTAGCTACTTCCTTCCATACAAATGGGAGCTGTGTATCTATTCTGAGGGAAGTATTGATCCCAAGGCTGTATGGGACAATTATACATCAGAGAGTATTCTTATCTACAAAGCCTTGCTTCTTAATCCTGTTGCCAGAGGAAGCAGAAAAGCAGCACAGTAGTTAACTATGGCAAACACATTCAAAAAGCACATTATAACCTTCCAGGAAAGAAGAAAGCTGAAGGGTTCTTTACAGTAAAATTTGACAACAGACACGGTAACAGAATTATGAGAGCCTAAAAGAGAGACCTGGCTGATGCATGAATAGAAAGAAAAGTAGAGATTTTTAAGATGTTCATGGACCTACACTGTATGGGGAACTTTTGACTATCTCACGTGAGACTTTGTGAGGTCATGCCTTTGCTGCAGAACATATTGAGTGACACTGATGGACAAGCATAAGTGAAAGCTGATACATTGCAAAGACAAACTCAAGTTCCTACATCCATTTTGGTGCTGTCCTTTCCTGCATAAAATGTACAGGAATTTTCCAGGTTACAGCATCTTATGGCTCCTCGTCCTGCTGCAGTCTCGGTTGCTATGACAATTCCTGCTCAGTCTTTTGCCAAACCTGTTCTTTCTGGCACATGTACAGAAGTGACACTGGCACAGCAACCATCAAACTGAGCCACTTCTGGGGACAGGCTTCAGGTTTTTGTCTTCAGCCTTTGTACCAGGAGCTGGAAGAGCATGGGTTTATTTGGAACAACAGTCTGTGCTCAGTGCTGGCATTCAGGCCATTTTCTTGCTGGAAGAGAGGAGGCAGATCTGGGCCATGAAGCGTGACAGAGGGTGTGTTGGCAGCAGCTTGTCATGTAGAGGAACAGTAGTGGTCTTTGTTAAGGCGACCACAGGGGTTGCCTGCAGTGGTGGTGTTGGTAGATGTGGGCTGGGCTCCTCCATCCATCTGGAGCACTAATTTTTCCCTCATCTATCCTCCCATAAACCAGCATATTTTCTCAGCACTTTTAAAAAAATCAGCCCAGCTCATGCTTCTCAGTAAAAAAGCTGGGTCTGCTTGATCCTCAAGGGCCATCCAGCAGAGTATCAAGTAGGTCCCATGCCCTGCCTGCTTGTGTCCAGGATCACATCCTAATCTGGAAACTTGGAATTGGTTTCTGGACATTGTGACTCTTCCAGAATTTTCTACATGTTGACACTGAGGTCAAACACACAACAGCACTCCATATGTTGATAACTGACCTCCAGTAAGTGAGGGTGGATCGGGCTTCGGAGCAAGACAGCACAGAACAGATAAAAGGAAATTAGTTAAAATTCACAGGAGATCCTCATGTCAGCAGTAATTTGGCACAGACTGTCTCCTGGAGTGAAAGTCACCATTACAGTCAAGAAAGACCTCAATATATGTGTGCAGAAGTCAGAACAGAGTCAGCATCTGGTAAATTAATGAGAATAAGTGGCACAGCAAAAAGACGAGTGTTGAGCATAGATGTGTTAAGGCTGGTGACAGCTCTGGTTACAGACCTCTTAGAGACTCAGTAACTATTTTTTACATGGGACTAAAGAGGCCTCCTGTTAATTGAGTTAGCACATTAGTCCTGATTGGCTTTTAGGAAAAATGCCTCCTCAGAATAGTAACTTTAACAACAGAACATATGTGGAAAGGAGTTTGTGACAGGTGATCTCTGGCAAAGAATTGGCACATGTGATTTGATGACAGAACAGAATGATCATCCCAATGCACTCATCACATAGTCCTTACACACAGAAACATTTCTGGATGACTCTAAGCTTCCCTCTTCTTTAAATATACAAAAAAATTTGGGATGCAGAGCCTATGTTTGAACAGAAAGACTTAAGTGAAGACGTGTGGCAGAGCCTGGTTTGTAGCTGGTGTGAAAAGAGCAAAGTCCGGAAAGGAAACAGCCTTGACATTACAACAGTAACACACAAGCCAGCATAGAGCTGTTGACTGATGAAAGAACATCCTCAGGGATGCCACTTCCAGTTTTAGCAAATATCCAGTAAGAAGCAGCAAGAGCAAACCCTGCACCACAACCTCACACACAGCATATCTGTTCTGATCTTATGTACCTGTGGCTAATAACTACATGGCTAAGTTTGGATTAATGAGTTGTTTCTTACTTGACGCCTCATGAATATTTTTTTTAGTCTTAGAAATGTGGACATCACTTTTAATCTATACATTTCCAATTATAATACAGTAATACATTAGAGTTAAGTAAAAAAGGCAAGTTGGTTTTGCCCTGCTGAAAGTCATAAATCCCAGGTTTCTTACACAGAGACCTATGTCCCCATATTAATTTCTTCCAGCCCTTTTATTTCTTTTATATCCATGCAACAAATAATGAGCAGACAGCAGCTTTCCTTCTTTGTCAGACGTGGCTAAGATGAACCAAAGGCTCAGACAGACTAGTAGATTGAAAACAGACAGAGGGAACAGTCACATCGACCTCTACTTCAGAAGCCAAGGTGACATTAGTAACTCTTTGCAACTCTACTTTCAGTTCTTAGGACTGTGCAGAATGCATCTCAAAACACCATGGAAGTTCTAGTACAAACCATCACAAATTAATTTCTAAGCCCTTGATTTATAACTAATCTTTACTCAATTAACATTTACCATGCAAATGAGTTGAGTCAAATTCCTTAAGCACACACTTCATCAAGCCCCTACACCAGGGCAGTGGTCAGATGCTAGCAAGAGCTCTGGGCTCACAGCATCAGGCTTTTACAAATGAAAGTCTTGAAGAGACAGTTTTTTGCTTTGTTTCTGAAATGGATTTTGCTCTGTACACACAGAAGAATCACAGCAGTCATTGAGACTAAGAGTTATCTTTTACAGGCAATTGATTCTAAGGGTTCTCTTTAACAAGGAAAGATGTAGCTGTAATATTTTATGAATGCTCTGAGTATAGCTGCAGTTTTCACAGTACAGAGAAATGTGTCTTCTCAGCTTCTCATAAACACATGTTTTATGCAGCCATTAAAGTCAGCAAGACAACTCTATACCAGCTCAGGATCTGCTGAGATCAGAAAGCTTCCCTCTTAGCCCCGAGTCCCAAAAAATACCTAAAAATATATTAGATTCTGCCAATTCTGAAAATGCAGTATCACGCATAAGTTAGGTCTGGCACACAAAGCTACTATCTCTATCAAAGTTTGTAAGAAAATACCTCAAATTGGAAAGTAGATAAAGCAAGAAAACCAGAAAGCCGGAATTTTTCCTGCCTTATTTTTTTGTAATAACACATACCACCCAATTCCATATATATATATAATCCTCGTGGTTTTCTTTTTTATTTTTTTATTGCAGCAAAGGAAAGATCTCCTTGTTAATAAGCCCCAAGTTTTTTTTCCTTCTTTCTTTCTTTCTTTCTTTCTTTCTTTCTTTCTTTCTTTCTTTCTATGACCCACTGATATTTACTGGCAACAAATAAGATCTGTTCCATAAGGCTTTGATTTGCTGCCACTACAGGAAAACTAAACAGGCAGCAACTTGTAGTAGAGTACAGCATAAATGCAAATCAAAATTTTTTAAACATGACTGCTGGCTCCAGATATCCATCAAAGCTTGATGTCTTATGTACATACTTCAGTTAGCCTTTTTCAGCAGTAAGAGAAAAAGAAATTAGTGTGTTCTTTACAGCAAATATATTAAGTGTACTTTACAAGAGCAATCAAACTGCAGTTTGCTTTGTATAATATTTGAACTATTTCTTTGTATTTGTCATGCTTTGCTGTAGATATAAGTTTTTTTTGTAGTGCTACAGCTTTCTTTTTCAGAGCTTTGCATATAGCTGACAGTTAATTCCCGCTTCTCTGGTGATGTCACTTAAACTAATAAAGTCCTACCAAGCCCTGTCTGATGTAAGAGGTGTTGGCATCCTAGCATTGGTAGCTTACAAGCAAAACTTACATTGGCTATGACTGAGTTTTGATTCTTTGTACTCAGTACTTTTATCCAAAGAGAAAAATTCCATGTACATTGGGGTTTCTGCAATCAAGAAGAAAAAAAAGCATCCTCACTCATGTCATTCACAGGTCTGACCTTTAAGAGCTGCATTTTCTAATTTCTTAATGACAAGATGGCATCCTAAAAATTCCAGTGGCCTCTCTGAAAAAACTCCACTGAACTGGACAGTTGTAACAGGAGATGTTTTATGTCAAAGCGGATGTCTCAAGTCAGCTTTCAGAGCATGGCACACAGTTAAAGCAGCAATTGTAGGTCATCAAATTTCCGTAAATTCCTGGTTCTGCCAGGTGATGTGGAAGCTGAAGTCTGCATCTTTTTCACGTTGACTTTTTTTGCATTGATCTTAGGCTATCCTTTCTGTAGACAGAATTTTATCTCAAAAAAAAATCTTTACAGGCTAATGGGGTGCTCATAGCTCAAATAAAGAAGATGCTTCTGCTGTAATCTGGACTGGGGAGGAGAGTTGCTGTGTTCTCACAGAGAAAATCAGAAAATTCCCTGCCTTCTACAAAACAAATTCTTCATGAATTGTTTCTTCTTTGAAAATGATCTGAATTTCCCCGAAGTTTTAACTACGCAGTTTCTGAGTCCTACGTAGTACTCCTTTCCAGCATAATCTTGTCTGGTTATGTTCTTGTCTGCCCCTTTACCATGAGCAGTAACCAAATGCAAAAGGTAAACACAGCTCCTTCTCTGAGATCCACCATCTATGCGTAAGCTCGATGGAGCAGGTGGGGACAGACAGGGGGGCACAAGGGCACAATGGAACAATAGTGGCCAGAGCAATGATTTCAGCATCCCACAGCTGTCCCACCCACTGCAAGGTTTTTATTGGGGGGAGGGGGGATGATGACAAAAGAGATTTGAAGGAAGACAATGAGAGAGTTTTGCAGATGTTTACAGGGAGCTGCTTCTATATGTGAGGAGCAGCATGGAAGAAAGCACAAAGGTGCTTGTGTCACCACATTAGCAACTGGGTGACAGAGCTGGCATTGCTCACAGCAGCACGGAGACTGGAGTTGATATCACGTGGGTTACTTGAGAGGATGGCCAAACTCTGCTAAAATCATTATTTCTAGAAAGAATGATTGGGTACACGTCAAATATGCATCACCTCTGCCACATTTCACTTCAACCACATTTTCATCCATACTGCTGCCACTGAGTGTTAATCAGAATGCCCCGCTGTGTTGTGAACTTACTGTTTCTTAGTGAATGCCATCCGCTTACCCTTGCTGTTCTTGGAAATCAGATGCAAAAACTCGCTGCAGACATCAACAATCTGTTTTGGGGGTTCCTAAATTTCTTTACACAATCCTGCCTATCAGTAACATTTCACTTTTTGCCCTCAGAATTCATCTTTGCTTGTGGGTTCTGGAATTTAAATATTGAAAAATTAAAACACCAACTTACACTGGAAATAGTTTGGTTTTCAGAATCATCTGGGACATATCAGAGGCCCTAGCAGCCTGGTCTACACTTGTTAAAAAAACACCCAAACCAAACCAAAGCAAAACTGAACTAAAATGAAGGTAATGAAGATATTTGCATATAAATGTTGTATACTGATAGATATGCAACAGCGCGGTGCGTTGCAGCTGGAAGCCAGCTTGCTGAGTTATGTTCAGCTACAGTGCTGAGTAAGGGTCATGCTCCAGGCATTTCCATTAGATTGGTGCCAGATATATTCCTTTCCATAAAGTATGTTCTGTGAGCACCAAAATGGGTTCTGCCAGATCAGTAGTGCTGTTTGAACTCACTAAACTGCAGCAAAGACAAAAGATAACACAATTCATTTACTGCAACCACTGTCTTTGCAGCAGTTGGCTCTTGTAGTGGACTATTACTAGGAAGATTTATCCTTTACCGTTCCCTCTTTCTCTCTCAGCAATAGAAAAATTGAAGGCAAAACTTCCAATGTTGAAAACAGTGATGACTCTGCATTATTTCAAAAGTATATCAGTGCTGACCTTCATCCTTTACACAAAAAGCATCATATTGGTCATTCACAAAGGGATCGGTTTCAATTTTAACATCAATGGCTTTCACGCTCTGCTGTTTGCTGCCCGTCTTTCTGCATATAATTGTCCTAAAATAGAGAAGAAGAAGAAAAAAATAATCAGAAATCTTCTGGAGTTGTACAAGCAGGTGAAATTTGGAGATTTATTTATCAGAGTAGTTAGGCTTTAGCCTCAGCTTAACTGTTTCAATGTTGGCACACAAAGTAGTAGTGTGGGAAGATCTATGAAAAAAAGCCAAGGGAGAAATAGAAGTAATTAGAAAAATGTTTGCTCTAGATCAGTTCAAGGCATAGGGAGGAACAAAGGATGTTTATCTTACTATATTCTGTAATACTTCTAAATATCAGACCTATACCCAAAGTATTTAAGGCCATATTTTGCTCTCACATTTCAGCAATACCTATTTCCACTGATGGCACCTGGATAGAAATGAATAGGAAACTCAAGATTTGATCGGAAAGATTATAAATCATTAGCATTTACCTTAAAGAACCATTAAGGTTGCATATTTAGCTGCTCAAAAGCTCACACAGTCAAACTCAGAAAATTCACCTTGGGTTATTGGAAGAAAAAAAGCTTTTTGTTTTTAATAGCAATTTCACACTTTTTAGCAAACTCCATTTCTTCTGGTTTGGTACTCAGCAGTACCTAATTCATCCTGTTGCCCCTGATAGGCTTGAAGAAAGGTATTAGATCTGTATTGGGTTTTACAACCCTTTAGATGCTGATGATGAACTAAGACTTTACCAATTATCTCTTTTCTCAGCTGTACTGGCTGCTTAAAACTAGCAAATAGAAGAGAGTTTCTTGTAGAAAACACTGGTTTTACTGTTACATTGCAGGTTACAAAGGCTGGCAAAGTTGTTTCAGCAAAAAGTTTTGCAGCTGGATATTAATAGCGTGGGTTTATATTTTTGTGGACAGCAAGCTTGTAGAAGTGTTGCACAGTCAGCTGTTCTAGTGAAAGGAAGATAAAAATGCTTTCCACAGAACAAATCCTTCCAGCGGAGGAAATTATCATTTTGTATTGTGCAATGGTTGAACTAATGTGCCATAATTCCTTCTCTAAATTTGGAGAAGAAAGTAAGATAAGATAAGATAAGATAAGATATAAGATAAGATGATAAGAAAAAAAAGTAAATAAAATGCCTGTTCATTGAGGGTGGAAAGATCCAGTGGAAACCCAGCATTTGATCATGCACTTAAAATACTATATAACAATTGTCTTACAGAAATAGGTTGACTTATGGTTGTACCGTTTATTTTCATGCAGGCATGTGTTAGCTTTTGGGTAGCTAAATATGCAATTTTAGTGTTCTTTTAATGTAAACAAACAAAAGTGACATGAAACAAGCCGTATGGTGGCGGTCACACATGTGCACCAGAATGGCTCCTGCCACACTTCTCCTCTGGAAAACAACATGATGTCATTCCCTGCTGAAAGCCCCTTTATGGTTTCAAACCAAATATGTTTCCTTCATAAAGAAAACTCCACTTGATTTTTTGAGGGACAAAAAATCCCTTCAGAAAAGTCCTTTTTTAAGGACAATATTGTCCACACAAGTTTTAAATCCAGTTCTCTCAGAATTTAATGGACTTAAAATCTGAATCCTCTAAGTCAGTAATTAAGCACTTAGACAAAAGTGACTCCATCTGCCAAAATGAGTTCAGATGACTGGGAGGATCAAGACATCAATTAGAAAGTTTCTGTATGTATATAATATTCCCATATTATTCCACTAGGTCTTACAAGGTCTAAAAGAATGAGACACTTATGCCTCCCTTCAAGAATTAACTCATCAGCCTTAATCTTTCCAATAATTACTCACTTGCTTAGATCCCTGGAGCAGTTATGCCTTGCAACACTGAGTAGACAGATAATGATGTGACTGCAAATAAGTGTGCTTTTCGTCTGTAATTGTGTACTTTAGGCTTGAGGCTCTCTCTCTCAAAAAAAAAAAAAACCCCAAAAAAACCAAACAAACAAAAAAAAGAAAAGAAACCAACAAAAGAAAACAAATTAGTTTTGAAGACTGTTACCATCATAAAATTCTGGTCTCTGAAAATCAGGCCACACTCATTTCCATGTTCTATCAAAGACTAAAATTCCTGAGACTTTGAAGCCACTTTTGAAAATCTCATCTTTCTAATTTCTAATTAGAAATCTTCTTAGATTTCTAATTCCAATTTCTATATTTATGTATTTTGCTTCTGTCCGAAGCACGGTAACTTCTTTATCAGTTCTTCAGCAGGCTACAAAGTTATCTGTGGGTGACACACCCTTGGTATAATGAGGTCATCACCAAAAGAGGATACCTGGCTCAGGTGTAAGATTGTGTATTTAAAGTGCTAGTTTTTCTCACTTTTTTTTCCAAATATTGTTTGGAAACAATTTCCAAATATTCCAACTTTATTGTACAATAAATTACAGGTTTGTAGTCGATAGATTTTATCGATTAGCTAATTCATTTTAAGAACCTTTCTCAGCTGCTATCCACTGTGATCAAACTTTCAAAGGTTTACTTTGCATGAAGTTTCAACATTATACATAAAGAAAGGCTTTAAATTACATTAAGATTTTTTACATGTGTTTACATGTATCTGCTACTTAGGACTTTAATTTGGATTTTTTTCATATTAAAATTGATCTGATTAAAACTGCAAGCATCCTAATGCAATCCTTCTGAAATGAAAGAAACCGTGTCTTGTACACAAGACACAGTGCTGGGTCAATGATTGGACTCGAAAATCTCAGATGTCTTTTCACACCTTAATGATTCTATGATTCTAAAAAGCTGAAGGAAGAAAAAAATCTATTTAATCTCTTTCATTCCTTTTTCTCTGACAGTAGTTTCCCACCTCAAGCTCAGTCCTGCAAGCTTTAAACATCTTCAGTAAGCTGTTATTGCTGTTGCTGAATGGAGCTTCAAGAGTGCTCAGCATTTCTCAGTAGCGGCTCGATCAGACCTGCAGTGCCCATGGCATAGAAATAGTCTCTTTGCAGTCAGTAGGATTTCAGGTATGACTTAAAATACACATTAATAGTCTGTTTTCAGAGTTCTTGAAGGTTCCCCATAATCCTAAAATGTTAGCCTTTCATCTGTAATTTCAACTTAAATATACAGGCACACTTTTGTCGCAGTTCTAAAAGGTAGAGTGTGATGCTGTTAAATTTGTTACAATTTTCATGACTGAAAAATGGCTACCAATTCAGAATTCATCATATCTTGAAATTTCTTCAGCAGCAGCAAAGCCATGCTAAAATAAGAGACAAAAAATGATACAGTTGTCCTGCTCTTTCCAGCGCCCTGCTGAGAGGTGTTGCTGCCTGGTTTGTTTCTTGACTGTTTTGGATTGCATGCATCATTTCTGAGAGAATGTCACTAACTTTACACTTTTTTAAGGGGTACATCCACCTACCCAGCCATTCAGAAGAATGTCGTCATGTACGTTCAGTTCTATTTATGGATACTTTCATGCATTAATTGAACTTAACTTCATTACTCAGCATACAATGTCATCTGATGCTCAGAGCAGTGTAATGCTTCATTTTGTGCCTTTCAGTTAAGAAACAGATTTGATTTCATCTTCCTTCTGTGGAGATTTCTGATGAAGGCAGACGTGCTCAGAAGAAGCGTACTGAGTTCGGACAGCATATCACCCATAGTAATTGTCTGTGATACATATCTGCCTGAAACAAGCATGCATCCCTCAAAATTACTCTTACATGGCCATGAACTCTCAATCTCAGCGTACAAATCAACCAGAAACACTATCTCCATAGACCATGAAAGTACCACATGTTGTCCAGTAAGATAAAAATGTGGTTGGTGGTGTTGACAACAGCCCCTTCTCTCTGATGAAAATTGGAAGGTGTCTAAAGGTGTCTCCCTTGTTTCCTTGACAAACCACTGAGAATCTTCTCAGTCTACTGCTACCCAACCTGGAAGGACAAACTGCTTCATGATGCCTCTTCTCCTCTCAAGACAGAAAACAGGAGACCAGGGATTCTGCACTGTGTTGAACCTCAGCTTAACTCCTGTTGTACAGTACAATTCATCCAACTAAGAACAATTAACAGTCCTTCTTCTGTACCCACCTTGAAAAAAAGATCAGAGATTGGCCCATTTGATCATTGTTTTCCTGTGCCATGACTCAGATATTGCAGATATCATGTGCACACACAAGAAGAAAATCTAGTATGTAGCACAGTCAGGTGTGAACCAGACTTCCCAGAAGCCTTCAGCTTACTCTTGTGCTGCTTAAATTATTTCTAATGTATTATGTAACAAATGAGTAATTGGTATATTCTGCTCTTCTCTTAATTCCTCTGTTCAAAGAAGGAAATAGAAGAAAAGCTGGCATGAATAATATTTATTTTACAGTATGCCATAATATGCCGTTATAGAATATGTATTAATAAATATATGATAATTATATGCTCAAACTGTAGTAATTATAGTTAATTTCATATATGGTATGTATGCATAATAAAGGTATTTTTAATAAAGACATGCTATTTTATATAAATAATAAATTTTGTTTATAGTAATATCCACTGATACTATTGCTTTCTAAGATAATTAAAAGGCAATTTTATAAAACTTGAAAGTTATTCAGTAAGCCCAACTTAAAACAAATGGATTTGACAGCTGAGTTTATATGACAAAGCGTGATCCATCAGGACGGGAAGCAGTAGGTGGGACATTTTTTGTATTTGCTACTTTATCTGCCAGCTGATTTTAGGTTTTGTAGTCTTAGTCAATAAATTCACTGAACTGAATCAGAATGGTCTTATGACATTGATTCATAGTAGTATGAGCTTGCAATATATTCAGCTCAGAAGAACATCAGCAACAATGTGTTAGCTGAGGCACTGTGAAAGTCTGGTTCATAGCATACTATAAGAAACCTTCCCCTAATTATAAAGTTAAAAACTTCATCACTTTTCTTAGTCAAGATAAATCGTTAACATCTCGTGCTATTTTTTTTTTCATGGGTCAGCTTTAGTGTTTGTGTTTCAGTAACTAGGTAAGAGAAAAAAAACAGCATTAGTCTGGAAGCCAAACGAGGGGATTTTTATTCTTAGTCTTCCCCTTCTCTATTTTGGGAAACTGAAAATTACAAAGCTGGCTCTAATGAGGAATAAAATATAAATGACATGTTCATGATTACCAAAGGGAAGAAAATTTCCCTGAAAAGTCATGAAGGGGAGCACAGGCTTTGGAAAGTCCATTGACTCGGAACTATAGAGGCTAATTTTGGCTGGATGTGACCCAAAGAAAGCAGCTGCTAAGTGTGACATGAAGACATTCCAACAGCAATACTGCCACTGGAAATGTCAAAAGGAGATCTTACTAAGGCAGAACCAATATCCTTTAGATTCTTAAAAATATACACCAAAATGCAGCCTTTTGTGCTTGAAATTGTACATATGACTACCGAAATAGTAAGGCCTCTGTTCATTAAATAAATATGGCCCATTCATGCAGACTTTCATACTGTAGCCTAGTATGAAAGATTTTATGTAGTCATTTTACTCTAATATCACTAGGTACATATAATTTGAGCATTCTTAATGCATGTAAAGGAGAATCATGTTGCTTCCTGGCCTGGACTAGCTGGATGCTCAATGACACGTCAAACGTCACTAGAAAGTTGGTTTTACCCAATTTCACTTTACAGGCTCCAGTTTAATCCGTGGCTTTGGTAACTGATGTTACTGATTAGTTACGAAAGGGTTTAAAAAAACACAAAAATATTTTCTGAATGCCACTGATTTACAAAGCAGCTCCATTCTCAGAGGACAGGCTTTCAGATACGAAAAAGAATTACAGATATTCTAAAAAAAAAGGCAAAATATGTGAACTTAGTTTGAAAAGTAGAAAATCAACTTCATTAGATATCTGACAAGTTAAAATCCTGGTATTAGCCCCTCTTGTGCACTTGCAAAGAGTAAGCATACCCCATTTTTTACTTCATTTTGCTCAGATAAATAAATGATCACCTTTAATTGCCTTTTGATAAGAGAGGTGCTTTTTTGGACTAATCCTAGTCTGAGCCCAGACCTTCTGGGCTTGGATGCCAATAATTAGATTGCACTACTGCAGGTGGTGTCTCACTGCTGTCTCATTCAAGCCCTTCAGTACTGCCCTCTTTCCTCTGGAATTGCTGCTGGATATCTTTTAGGAGGATCGCATTAAATTTTCTCACAAATTTTACGTGAGTTATTTCATTTTACAACAGGCCCACTGCCACCCTGTGTTCTGTGACTACACCCAGCTCTTTCTCCTGCTCTGCCTTTCCAGCTGAACTGCTGGTTTAAGGCAGAAATTCCTATTAGCCTTCATACAAAATTGTTGCCTTGCACCCCATTTCTGTTACTCCATCTCTAAAGTCAGGCTTACCTTCCTGTTCAATATTGTGATTTTCCTTGGTCTTAGGAATGATTTCTAACCTTCTGGCATTAATTAGCTTCATTATCAAACCCCTGCCTTTTGTGCCAAAGCTTTCTAAAGTTTTGCTAAATCTCTCAGAGTTCATTAAGAAAACCGTCCAGTAAAAATACAATTTAACAGTTGAGAGTCATATCTCACTTAGTAAATGGCAACTCTGATGACTGTGATGCTAAGTTCAGCAGATGGTGGTTTGGATGCTTGTCTTAGAAAATACATAAAAAATATGTATTTTCTTTTGTACAATGCTACAAATGTTCCTCAAAAAGTACATTTTCTAAAAAGTTTTTCAGTTATTGGGCCGTCTCTTTTACAAGAAACATAGGTGTCATACTTTGTCCATGCTATTGTCCCAGGTTGGGCTAAGAAAAGATTTGCTTCTCTCCTCCCAAAGCTGATGGAAAGTGGGTCATGTCCACGTTGTACAGTGAACTTGGAGTGAACTGGCCATGCCCATTTCCTAAATTCAAGTCTCTTGACTGAGCCTTATGTAGAAATCCCTATTCCTGAAACACAATTACTTTGTTTTTACCTTATATGAGACTTTCTGAGATGATTGACAAGAAACAACAAGAAGACAAAGTCATCTTCTAGGAGAGCATGACATGAGCTGTGGGACTAGAGTTTGTGACATGCAGGCATTTTGGAGTCCAAGACCTCCTCAGATGATTTCATAAGCAACTTTAGCATTTGGAATTGGACCGTGTCCTGTCAGTTATGTCTAGATTTTTCTCTTGAAGGGAATTACTTGACCTGCTTCAAATACCTGTCTGGGAGCAAATTCATATGCATTATCATCAGTCAGCAGAGCACAGCCTTAAAATAAAACCGAGAGCTTGCCATCAAGCTCAAGTATCACCAGGACTGCTTCTCTGCAAAGAGAAAGTGGGCCTGTTTTAGCATGCACACCTGGATGAATTTTAAGGGACCCACAAGCCCAAGGCTTTACAAATACAGATGAGAGGACTGGAAAGGGTTAGCACCCTTTATTTCATTCCTTGGATATTGCTTTTTTCTTTCCCAGGAAATATGCTTTTATTACCATACTGTCAGGTGCTGGGAAGGCCCATGCAGTAGGCAGAAAAAGAAGTAGGTAGTCTTCTGAAATGCCATATTTGAGTCTTATTATTACATTTCCCACTGGTGTCATCTGCAGTGAGGGCCCTGTTGTGTTTGACACTGTAGAAGCATTCAAAAGCAGTCAGTGCAAAACCCAAAGAGCTAACAAAAGGAAGGAAAAATAGAGATGAAGTAATTTTCCTAGTAGCAAACATCTGGTCTGTGGTCAGCCAAGTAAAGAATCCCTGTCTTCTGACTCTCACAGCAGAGCCTACTCTAGCCAACTCTGCTTGCTCACTGCAGACTTATCCCCTCTGGAATAAATCCTCCACGGACTGGGTAGGAACCAGCCCGGGACAATTTCACGTAAAGGAGCAGGTCGACATCCCTGCAGGAGGTCTATTATAGAACAGAAATTTTATGCAAAACTTCAAAGGTGTTATAGAAGAGATACATGGCTCCATTCCTTTGGAGGCAAATAAGGAACAGGATAGGGAACAGGACAGCTTCAACTTTTCTGTCATATAAAAGCAATGGAAATGAGTAATTTGCTATGGGTATATTAATACAAGGTGTTGAGGATGTTTAAAAATTTCTGAAGTAAATAGCTGCTTTCTAATATTCTGGGCACAGGATTGATATTAAGACCAGTTGTGTCATGTTCACTTCCCAAATTTCAAAAACCCCAGAGAAGAATTTAAGACCCTACAGGACATGCTGCCCAGTGCTGGAAGACTCGACACAAAGTTTTCCATCATGACATCTGAATTCAAAAGATAGCAGTGAGAGCCTTTCAGAGAACTCTGCCACCTTTTTTTCATTTATATTCTGGCAGATCACTTGATGGTTTTACTGACTCACTTGTCTGACATGCAAGTAAGTCATAAGAGTGTCATTTTTAGTACAAATAGCTATTAGGGCTCATCTGACAAATGAGACTTGCCTAACAACATTTCATTTCCTGAAATGCAACAATGTGTAATGCTTTATATGTTACACATGTCAGGATTGACTTGTACATGGCTTACTTCTGGCTTGCTGGGAGAAGTTATCCCTACCTACTTGTCAGTGGCTCTTCTCAAAAAGTTCCCAAGTCCCTAGACTGCCAGGGACTTGTCTGTGTGAAGAGCCCTGAACCCTGAATTAAGTTGGTCTGAACAACTGCAAGAGCAAGACAAGAACATCCCCTTATTCCTGTGAAAGAGATTCTGTCTCAGGCTGCTCAAATCACAAAGCCACCCAGTTTATTGTGTCTTTGGATTTGCTGGCAGGGATCTATCTGTTTAAGCAATTTCCATTCTGAATCAGTTGAAATTAATCCTATTTGTCAAGACCTGCTGCTTGGGCTAGCCCAGTTTGCAGGGACTGAAGTGAGCATACTTAAATACAGATGATCTGCATTTACACAAGAGTCATGAGAAATTTGACAGTCACCCAAACTGGGCTGGCTCTTTAGACCAAATGCTCCTCTTTGCCCATAGAAGAAGCACAGCCCAGAGAGCAGGCAATATAAACATGCCCACACTGACTCAGTGATGTGCCTCAGCCATACCAGGACACACTCCCACAGGTTTCCAGGCTCTGATTTGGCTGTAAAAATAATAATAGGACAAAATAATCAACAGTGATGGATAGGTTTACTAGGAGTGGGATTGTAACTATTCAGTAAGACCATAAATAGTCACCAGAAGTTAGCAAATCACAGGCTTGCGCAAAACCTGGACAATGGATCTAGCAGTGAAAAAATCTTTACATGTCTGCTAGAGCTCCTGTTCAGTTTTAAGTCTAAATGATGAAAGGAGGGCTGAAGCATGTCAGAAAATCTGCAACACCATAATTTCTTCAATCACATCATTTGTTTGTGTTTACTTCTACTGCCAATGTCTAATCCGTTTTTCTCAGGGGAAAGATTGGGATACCATCCAGGCAGCAAATAAATAAACCAAACTCCATTCTTCCTGAAATTAGGAACTTCTTTTATCATGCTCCCTCCTATTCATCTTCTCTCTGATGTACACAGAACAAGAGGATATGGGAGAGTATTAGACAAAAGCTCTGCAATCTGCATTGGATGCCAGTCAGCTGCTGGGAGGATTCCAACATTTTAGATCCAACTTATAAAGTCCTGAACAGTTCTGGACCTGGCAGATGTTGGGAGGTCATTTCTCATTCAAAGATGTGGAGGTTCATCAAGATAAATACACAAGGTGTGCCCAGCAAAGAGTCCTTTATTTTGGAAATAAATTTTCAAACTTCTCTGACCTGTGGGCATGCTGTGAAGCCTGTTTTCTCTTCTCTTCTCTTCTCTTCTCTTCTCTTCTCTTCTCTTCTCTTCTCTTCTCTTCTCTTCTCTTCTCTTCTCTGTGTAAAATCAGCTGGTGTGGAGAGGTTTTTCTGTATACCAACTACCCTTTATCCCTGCTGTCATGTTTCCATTTATCAAGTAAATGCCCAAAGTATTGTATAGGTAATTTTTTAAAAATAAATAACTAATTTAATAAAATACTTTGAGTCCCTTCTTAATAGATTTTCAATTCCTTTAATTATATTTAAGCCCTTTTTTGAGACACTTTTAGTACCTTTCCCAAGATATAGTAACAATATATATAGTATTCCAAAGCAGGCTATTACACTGACCTATGTGTATATATTTTTTTCATGATCTCCATCCCATTCCATAAACACTCTAGAAACTTCTTTGTTTGCTTGTTTGTTTGTTTGTCTGTTTTTACTACAGCTGCAGTCTGACAGAGGTTTTCTTTGTGCTGTGCATAGTGATGTCCTCATATCTTTCCTGAACTGACAGAGGTAAATCAGAAGCCTGTAAAGATATTTTCAAGTAGATTGCATGTTCCTCCTGCATGTATTATCATTGAACTCCTTTTGGCATCATTTTACCCTTCCATCTAAATGTCTCCGTAAATCTCTGTATTGAAGCCGAACTTGCTCAACTTAAACAACTTTGTCCCATTTGCACACTTTGCACTCGACTGCTCACTTCTTCCTCCAGAGCTGCATTAACTTACAGTGGAAGCAGATTAGCCTTTTTAGGCAGTACACCATTGCTATCTTTCCCCAGAGCCAAAAATATCCAGTTCAATGAACCAAGTAACTTACATTCTGGTGCTTGCCCAGCCATGGGTAAAATAGCCCCAGAGTACAAAATTCCAGCTCTGAAGAACCTTTTTCTGTGGTGAGGCTCTCCAGTGAAGGTCAGATCTGGTGACTGCACAGCAATGGCATGCTGATGCGCCCCCACAAAGTTCTTTCTGATGAATAGTTTAGAGACTTCCATACTAGGAACAGGTTTACTGGAGGAATGGAGTACGGAAAGTTGGAAGGGATGAAAAATCTTCCTTTCCTTCCCACCAGTATGATGTGTTTTTATCACTGTACACAACTTTGATATTGAAGATATTCAGTCCACAGCTGTTCTATTAATAGCCACAGCTCCAGTGCTTGCAGCAATTAATTGAGGATTTCATTGGACTAACTAGTGGTATTGCTTAGGTAAAAAAAGGGATGATTTCTTCTCCTGCCCATCATCATTCCTTACTTCCAGAATACAGAGGTTGTATAAAGACCCTGTACAACAACTTTGCCATGCATTTCTTACAGTTGTATGATTTTCCTGTCTCATCAGCCTGCAAGATATCTCAGCAAATATCTTGGGAAAAAGATTTTTTGGATTTAGATCACTGTCATTTATCCTGGGGCATTTCTGGATTTTCTTTTTTTTAATGACCGAAAGTACATACAAATGGATTTTCAAACAATTTTTCACCTGGAAAAAATACAACCATGGAAAATAGTTGCTTTTGCTTGAAATTGTTTAAATTTCATTAATAGTAGTAATTTTCTGTCCTTTGGAAACTTTATCACTAAAAATACAGAAACACCAATGCTTACTTCAAAACTGGTAACTGGCACAAAATCTAATGATACACTAAAGTTTGGAAACATTTTTTTCATAAAACAAAACTTTATCACCATTGAACATTGAAAATAGGTTAGATATACTCCTTCTGGGCAATTCCTGTATGGTCCAAGCTTCAGTGACATCAGACATTCCCTCAACTTCTCCATTTACATTCCTGCTTTAAATTGGTCTCGACAGAGGCAACAATGCTTCGTGCAAGGAAAAGCTCAGCCTAGTGCCACATCGAGTCACCTGAGCTACCTCAGACACATTGAGGGACAACGTCAGATCCTCGGTGAGCTTTCTCAACAAATTCTCCACCACATGTGGGTTATCATATCTAAGTGCATCCATGCCCTTTTGAACATGCCTACTGCCTGTTCAGCTGTGCGTCAGTATGTTACACAGACACGTGGTTCCCATGAGAAGCTTAGTTTGCTGCTCTTCTTAAAGACTGGAGAATAAGAGAGTCAGTGGGAGCACTGACACTAACTCCAGCACCTTGTTCTCAGCCTGCAAAGCACTTTAGGGCTCAGCACCTCACTGCAGGCCAGGGCAAGAGGAGCCACGATGACGTAATTCAGCGGAAAGAAGAAGAGGACATTGCACCAAATCTATGAAATTGCAACGTGAGACTGATGAATGCTTGTGTACCTGCAATACTAGCTGTAAAAAACTAATTCTGGGGGGAGAGTGGCAAATTTAGCTATATGTTATGGTGCTTGAATTGTGGCCAGTGTTTTTCAGTAAATCTTAGTCAAGGTGGAAAACTTGCTTGACAACCATCATTCCTACTTCCCAGAAAGCGTTATGCTGTTGTCCTTACCCGGCAGAGCCGCTGGCGAGCCATCCCGTGGTGCAGCCAGCAAAAGAACAGTCCAGAACAGCCCTTTTCAGTTCTTCTGCCGTTGCTAAGCGAGCACTCAGGTCAACACAAGCTTTCTGAGCTTCGGCTAAATCCAGACCCTGAGAGTTGTTCTTGGACTCAAGTGCAAACACTTTCCCTGCAACACCAAGAAAGGACATGTCATCCATCATGGAATTGTACTCAATACATATTCAACGGAAATATTGCAAATTATCACCAAATAAAGCCTTCATGCTTTTACTAAGTTTAATTTAATGGGCCACCTACTTTTTGGAAGGCGTAATTTAATCAAGACTGTAAGTATCCTTGTGTTAGCTTTTCTTTTAATTTTGTCCACCAACAGAAAAGCAAGTCATTCCTAACTCAGAGGAGAAGCCTGTCTTGCCTCTGTAGGTCTGTGCCTAAAATGTGGAGAGAGAAAGCATGATACTCTTTCATATGCACATATAAAGTCAAAGTCAGAAAGAACACCTCCTGTAGGCTATTAACACCAGAATCCATTGCTAAACATTTCACAGTTGCTCTGTAACAACTACATCTATAAAGCAAGCACATGCCTAAAAGCCTGTATTGCAGCCCCGTCTTCCATGTCAGAAATAGATTTATACTTATTCTCTAAAATCAAAATTATGTCATTCTATGACATCTTGTGTCTAAATGCAGACCACTTTGTTATCACATCTTTTTGGAAAGACAGACAAAATTTTTTATTAATGGATTTTTTGAATGAGCATGAGAACATATTTAGCATAACTTTTTCTTGTGTTATTTTTATTTTCAGTCCAGTTTATTTTACTTTAATTTATCTAATACTGGGAAAGCTGAAAGGGTCAAAGTTAGAGGTTTTGGCAACAGGAAACAGGTCAGTTGGGGTTTTGGCAATGAAGCTTGAGAAGTTACTGGGTTATGGAATAAACATATTAGCTGGGTGCTCCAGAAAAAGAAATAACCAATGAGACAGTTTGCAGCTGACATTTAAGTTGCCATAACTATCTTTTTTCTGATGATAGCATCCCTCAGAATACCTTCTAGATTTCAAAGGTACAGACTGAGATTGCTTGCAGGTACAGGAAGAAAATTATTAAGCACTGTTCATTCAGTAAATACCTGGAAACACTTATTTATGTCTTATTTCCAAAGCGGATTAGTGGTACTGATTACACGAATGCGTAACTTCCAGCACATACCGAGTGTTCACTACGTAGCCAGCTTCACACTCATAGGAGATACTGACCAGTGTCAGGAATCCTTCAGACTGATTCGGCCTGATTCTGTACCAAGTGCCACCCTCACCACATACTGTTTCAACAAATTGGTAAATCTGATTCTAATCCTAAATACAGGGAGCTTATACAGGGTAGGCCTGCCCCCGGCAGCTTTCTGTTCTCACCTGTGCACAACTAAACCCACTAGAAGAATGACAGTCCGTACATTAAAAAATGTAAAGTTTCCCTCAAGTAAACATGTCATTTGTGTTTACATTAGCTAGCAAGGGCAGACGAGTCCCAGTGAAGACTCCTATTTTGGTGGGAATTCTACTTGTGCACAGCAAGAAGTCGTCCTGATTTGGGCAGATGGCAATTTAAATAAGCAGGACAAGCAGCTATGAGAAGGAACAGAAATTCAGAGTACCCAGAGTGATTTTTCGAAGGCATTTAACAGTAGCTGACCAAGGAATACAGCCAGAAACACTGGTCAGTGTGATAGCCACTAGATTACATTGTCTTTAGATTCTCCACTGTAATCAATGCCATTAACTGTAATTAGAACAGGGGGTTTTACACAAAGTAGTGAAAGCATCAAGCCTCTACATCCCTCAGTACACGAACATCAGGATTCTTTACCACATGTCCCAAATAATGCACATGACACTAATGTAGCTCCTGCTTCCTAAGCCACGACAGACACAGTGAGGTGTGCATGGCCTAGGGAGAGAGACTGTATAACCATTCTTCAGTTGCAAAACAACTTTCACTCCTAAAGGAAAACAGAGATTAAGTGTAATGCTTTACTGAGGCTTTGTCCCAACTAAAAGCTTGTCAGCATTCTACATTTCACCATTTGACTCTCAGGATTGAGATGCATCATCCAAGACATAGAGGGCAAGTTTGCATAGCATCTGACTTAAGCTGTAAATGTTATTTTGACATGGCATATGTCAAAATTATTTTCCAGCTATTAGTATTTCAGTTAGAAGCCTTAAAGAAAGGAAAACCATCAGGCATTGAGTTCCATATAGATATAATTAGAAGTAATTAAGTTAATTATTTAGACTTTTTACCAGTAAACAACAGTTACATTTTTAAGGGAGTTTAGCTATCCAAGATGGGCTGAGACAGCTTCCCTTGACTAGTGTTATGGTGTTTGCTAGTACTTAAGATACACTAATTTTTCATTAGAACCTATGAAGATGCTGTCAAAACAGTGTGTTGTTCTTTGAAAAGGTATCTGGGCTGTTCCAATTATATAAACAAGTGATTTATAAGGTAAGCTAGGAAAGACTTACTGGTTGGGAAGTTATGGTGAACAGCTTTATAGGAAATTCTGGTTAGCCAGAGGTGGGTAAAGAAGGCCAACCTGTTTACCAGACTAACCTGTGAATCTTCTTCAAAGTTTTAGAAGCTTTGTGGCTATCTGCCCAGTTTTCAAGATGCGCCCTCTGGTTTTGTCTGATTCCTTACTTAGAAAATATAATAGCAAGTAAGGCTCACTTATCAGATGCTTGACCAATGGAATAGCTGGATCCTCAATATCCTGAGATGTGTCACATTACTGAGGGGCATTGACAGGGAAAAAATACAGGAGATATGCTAGCATGGTAATAGGAAAAACACAAAAGAACATCAAAACAGGAAATCCCCTTAAACAAAAAAGATTGCAACACTGAATTCTGCACCTTACAGTGTCATGGCTAACATAGAAAAGATATTGATGTATTGAATTTTTATCACTTTTTATCTCAAATGGTATCATTTTCAGTCTAAGGGAATCTAAAGGTCCTAACTAATTATTTGTAACATTTTTATCAGTGCTAGTTAAAAGGTTTCTTAAAAAAGGATTTTCTCCCATACTTGATGACATAGCGTTTTTTTATATTGGGGTGGTTGAAATCAGTCTTATCTCTGAGACAATATCAAGAGAGGTGTTGTCATTTTGTTTTAAATATGACACTGTTCTGTATTTCCGTAAGACACAGGATGAAGGATCATGTCTGCATGAAGAATGTAGTATGCCTTTGATTGTGGTGCCTTTGAGCAGCCACTGTGTCTGAGCTCCCTCTCGACTCTGTCGCTTCATTTCTGCCCTGTAACATTTGTTTCCTATAATGCTTCCACCCCCCACAGAGGGGTGGAAATTTGTTACCAAAACTCCACACACTCTTCTGAAGCTTTTCTAAACAAAGCAAATCCCTTTGATTTAAAGATCAAGCTAAAAATCCACACAAAGTAGTATTTCTCAGGACGCTTGTTGAACATGTTGAATTTAGCAGGTTCAGAACGAAAAATATCCTTGTCACAGTAAGGTTCTTTTAGATTCCCATTTGAAACAAGTGATAAAGCTTTTAACTTCAATGATGAGGCATAAATAATAAGACATCATTCTTCCAACTGTTATTTGTCAGTGGGATTCATAGCTCACATGAAAAATTCATGCTTGAAACAAAAGAGATTCTCTCTTTAATGACTAGCCTATATTAGATTGCTAGCCTCTACCATTATCTGATCACTATTATTACAGAATATTGGTTATATTTTGATATATTGATAATGTTTTAGTTATTTTTTGCAACAGATTAATATAGCTTTTACTTAAGAGTACCTCGGTGTACTCTGGTTGAAAACGTACCCACAGATGCATAGATCTCAGGGCTTCTAGGAATCATTTTTATCACCTTGTTCAATTCCTCCATAACTAGACTGCAGATTTCCCCCTGCAATTCCACCATCAAGTCCAAAAATTCATGGTTGAGCTACAGCATGTCTTTTCAACATGCATCCAGTCATGATTCAATGCTGCCAAGTAATGGAGAATTTACAGCACACTTTATAGCAAACTGTTCCAATGGTTCATTACTCTTACTCCACCTTATTTCCAGCTCCAAATTTTGCTAAACTCAGCTTCTAAAAACTGATCCTCCTAATGCTTTCAAGACTTAAGAGACATCTACAATCAGATATATGGAAGTGCGAAAAAGGAGTTCTTCAAAAATAAAACCAGTCCAAAAGCTGTTTCTTCATATTTTGTGGAAGGTCAGTAGGTTTAGCAGAATTCTACTGGTTATTAAGAAGACAGTTTGGCCAATTAAATTGCCAATTAATTAAATTTAATTAAATTAAATCTTTTACAATAACAGATACAACAAGAAGTTCTTCTGAGGTGCATAGGCACAGCTCAAAGCCCACTGAAATTAGTTCAAACTTCTCCATGACTTCAGCAGGATTTGCATTTTACTTGAAGAAGGAATATAAAACTGCATGGTAAAACATACTTTGAAATAAGAATGCCTCTCAAAAATAATATAAAATGAAAGCACTTTAAAAGGCATGCCCAGTGTGCTGAGCTCAAGACATGACGCTTCTTATTTCAAAGAATAAAAACTAATCAGTTTCAACAAAATAAATTTGGTGAAAGATGTGCAAATGTGGAGTCCAATACATTTTTACTTGAATTTTAAAAATTTCGAATAGAGGTAAAAGAGAGCAGAGAAAGGGAAGGTCACTTCTGTACTTTGAGAGCAATGTAATTTCCATTTCTATGGCTGTGTGTAACAATGTAACTTGATTGTAAGTGTAAAGGTGGAGGATCCAGTAACTCTACAACTGCAGACAGACTGGCTAATTACCAGTTCTACTCAGAGTTCACGAATGTGTAGTTTATTTCTGTGAGAAACAGAAGTGAATGATGTCTTATTCAATTAAAAAAATATTACATCAACAGAAAACCAGCAAAATCAAGAGGTCACCTCTGAGTTGCCCCTCAGCTAAACTCAGCTTTAGCCTAAATTTCGATTTTACTACATGCTTTAGGATCAAACAGTTGGAATTGTTCGTGCAAGAATGTGTGTTGTTTTGCAAGAGGGAGACCGAAATTTGTAGACACCTGCTACTGAAATGTGAGCGTCTAGAGAGAGCAGAAGAGAAAAAAACCATACATTTTTTCCTTTACTTTATAAAAAAGGATGCAAAACAAGCCAAATTAAATACTCTGGTAGGGGGGTTTCCCTACTTTGGACGTCATCAGTTTCTAGTTAGAGGCACGTCTCTCAGATCCTCACCTATTTGAGCCCAGCTTCCTGGATTCTAGATCCTTTCACTTGCAACCTCTGCAGTCACTATGCATGGTCACTACTGATGACTGGTGTGACCAACAGGGCTTCATGTAATCCAAATTTAGCCAACAGACCAACTCCGCTTTGGCACAATTAGTAGAGTTTTGGAATCAGCATATTCTTTCAATTCAGGAATGTCTCAGTATGGCAGATGAATTGCCATCACCCTCTCCTGACATGCTCTGTCTCAGAGCAAGTACTCTGCAGAAAAAAATGGTTCATACGTGTGGATATTTTAGGAGCTGTGAAAAGACAAAACAGAGAGGCAAAAAAAGCAGAGGCAACTCCTGTGCAGGATGCAGGAAGTCACATCCTTCTTCTCCTATTCCAGTGCAAATGGAAAATAATTCAACCCCCTGAATTTGCTCTGACACAATTCAGAACTGCCACAATAACCCATATTATTCTCCAGTAGCTGCACTGGCAGTAGCACACCATGGTACATCAGAGCAGGAATAAGCCCTTGAGGAGCCTTCTGTCCATCTGACCTGGACCAGAACAGCTTTGAGCAAGCACATTACAACTGGGAAAAAAAGCTGCAAAGCGAAACAAAGCTATATTTTATTTCTGCATTTGCCTGGGTCTTTCTGGAGCCTATGTGTGCTACAGCAATATGTACTATCATAAATAATGGTCAAAAGAGATCAATTAAACTCTGAAGCTTTACACCTTCACCAGACCTCGATGGCCACCAGTTTTATTGCCTGCTCTCTGTCATTACTTTTGTGTGAGATAATAAAGTGAAAGTCTTCCTTAGGGAAATATATTGCAGCCAGTTTCACAGGTTTGACTGTAACAGGGGCCAGTCTGCATTTCACAGGTTTTTTATAAGGCAAATTGAAAATCCCTTTAGCAGTTTGCAACACAGTCAGATACTTCCAGTTAACAATAACAAATACACAAACACATATGTGTCACTTAGAATGGTCCATTGGCACCTAAGTGACATTTGCATCTATTAGAAACTAGCACAACTGTATTTTCACCTACAACTTAAAAAATGAGAAGGTGGTTTCTGACTGGATCAGGCCAGAATCTGCTATAAAAGAAAGTCTTAATCCTGTTTCTCACTCTCAGATCTTCTTAAATACATAGCGGTAAATTTTAAAGCTGACATAGAGTGTTTTCTTCTCTTTTAACCCAGGTGGTTTATAGGACAGTGTTACAGTTGTTCCCTTGACTATTAATATTAGGCAAACCCACTGAAGATCAAGTTGATAGCAGACTTACACATCTTTCACAATACTAATTAGAATTTAAATAAAATTGCAAACCATATTATTATGATAATCTTTGACAATTGTAAAGTACTTCAGATATTCTACCCTTTAATTCTATAAATGTTTTACCACATGTAAAGTAAATTTGGCAAACCATTGAATGACAGTTAAAATCTGTCATGAACTCTGCCTTAAAATGATTTCCAACATTTTTTTTCCTTTCTTTTCTAGAAGATGCCTGTTTAGGAATCAAAAAGTTTGTTTAGTTAATTTTATGGAAATAATACAAAATGGAAGGTGGCCCTGAAAAAGCAAGGGGATCTTCAGGTGAAGCATTCTTAGCAAGAGAAATTATTATTCCTGTCCTGTGTCCTTAAGTTCTGTGAAGAATCCTTTTTCATGGATATGCTTTTCTCCCCTCTCCTCATTTCAAAGGCATTTTACTAGGGAAGGAGTACATCCTAAAACAGAATCACAATTTTGCCTACTGCAACACGGTGCAGTTGTCTGACACATTTCTTTTCCTTCATGCTTAATGAAATGTAATTCTCTTAAAATTTAAAAGACAGGGTTCTGTTGTATAAATGGTATTTTACTCAAAGCAATAGAAACATACAGGCAAGATTAATTTTCTCTCTTTCCTTTGCCATACTTTGTCATCAGCTGAAAGAAATTTAAGTTAAACAGGAAAAATACTCTGAGAACAAACAAGAAGAGATTTTTATTGCACTATAACATTTAAGATCTGTTCTCTGGAATAATGCAGCAAACATCAATGGTAAAGGATTAGGGTATTGAAATAAAAAAATCCTGAGATTGGGCATTAATCTATCGCAGCTGCGAAAGTGGAAAAAGGTGACCATTCAGCACTGCTCTCCCAGGAAAAGACATAGTTGCTACAATAGTAAGTTGTGTTTTGGTTAAGACAAGCTGGTCATCATTATCACAAGCTGAATCATTAAAAGGGCAGTATGCTACTGGAACCTTTCAAGGGATGCAGCTATTCAGGATTACCATCAGCAAGTAAAAAGTCCCATCTCAGAGTAACTGGTAGCTGGTGCTTCAGCCAAATCCATGTTCTGATTACATCCCTCAGCACTGAAGTGCAGATGAAGCTTATGTGCAGAAAGGTGAGCAGTCATCTTCAGCATGTGCGGCACTGAACAAAAGTGGTTATCAAAGTCTTTCACTTCTTGGATTCCCTTCCTCAAGTGCCTGCCCATATAAAGTGAGACAGGGAGGTATCTGAAGCGGGCAGATGGGAAAGTTCTTCGGAGAAAAGGTACTCTGAATTATAAGGAGAGGTCTCCTAAAATATAGTTGAGTCTTCTTAGTCGTGTTCTGGCTTTGTTTCATTATTCTTATTTCCTCTGGAAAACTTCACTATCCTGTCATTTTGTTGTAATAAAATAATCTTAGCCTTCTGGGATCTTATTTCCTTTCTCTGCTTAACCCCAGGATATTTGTAGAGTCTCAAAAACCTCTGAATCAGAAGTTTCCTAATGCAAACTGGGGCGTGTATTTAAGCTTCTTATTTAAGAAAAAAAAAAAAGTTGGTTTGGGATTTTTTTTTTTTTTTGTAATAACACATTTCAACATACAGCTCTCATTCCAGCCATAGCAACCCAGCCCAAACTGAATGGGAAACTCACCATCAGCCTGAACACAGATGATCTGAAGCATGAAGAAGACAGACCCCACGCCCTGGAGAAAGGTGAGAGAGAATCTCTGGTAGCCTGGAGCCATTGCCCTGCTTGCAAAGCCCTCAGCCGCAGGAGGTTGGCTGCCGAGGCTTTTTCTCTCTCCTCCTCTGCACTTTCGCAGCGGGGTCTGCGGTGATGATTTCAAGGAGCACTTTCCCTCGGCAGGATCCTGCGTCTTGGGTTTGCACTGAAGGCGGGAGGGGTGGAAAAAGAAAGAGGGAGGGAGAGAGGAATCCTTGGCTTGGCTTGTGTGAAGGGGAGGGGAAGGTGGGGGGGAGATGTCCAGCCAGCTGGGGTTGGGGAGAGGCTTTATCCAGCCCCGTCTCCAGGGCAGTGCACACAGAGAACCGGTGTGAAAAGTCACATTATCCTGCCGGTAAATACCTAATGGATCATGATGGAAGAAATGTAAAAGCCAGGAGGGAGAGAGAAGGGGGGGAAAGGACAAGCAACGAGCAGAAGTAATCCCTGGTTGAGAGGAGAAGGGCAGCTACATAGCTGCTGCTGGTACACGGTGAGTTTGTGGGCTTAGCTGTGCATCTCCAGAGGGATGAGTGCAGGCGTGGGGAGTGTTTTCCTCTCCACAACACAAAATCATCCAGCAGTGTCTTGCTGAGGTCAGTGGCTGCTGCAGCAAGAGTGATGGTGTTCAGGTGAGGGCTGAGGAGACGTGCCAAATGGCATGGGACTCTGGTGACCAAGCCTCCCTGAAGAACAGCACTGGGATGGATTAATAAGGCTGTTTCAGATTCCAGCTTCAGGATGGGCGTGAGGAACTGAAGGTTCCTTTCTGATCTGTTCCCTTTTGAAGGCATTGAAGCGGGGGTCCATCAGCTGGTCTCTGTCAGCACTCCTGGCCCAGATGAATAGCCTTGGTGAGGCTTGAACCTCTGAAAGCAGCTGAGGAAGGGAGTTCTCAGTTCCCACTAGCACTTACAGAACTGACATCTGTCCCTCTTTCTCATTCATCTTATATTTGTCCCAACACAAGTCAAAAGAAACCCCCACAATGAGAGGAAACATACTAGTGGTGATGGCAGGATTTATTTAGCTAAATATATAAACTGAATAGTTTTGTGTTGCTGTTGGAACTCAGCAGGGTTCAGAAATGTTGTTTTCATATTCCCATCCTATTTTGCTTTTATTTCAGCTTCTTAAAATTTTTTCCCTTAGAAATTTGAAGCTGGGCAGAAATGTTCAGTCTGGCAAGAAACTATGAGCCACCAGGAACAGAAATAAGGAGCTGATCCTTCCCACTGCCAGAAGCCCTGGTGTCCTACAAGGCAAGGTACTGGTAGGCCGTTGCAGGCATAAACTGAGAATGATGAACCTGCACAGTGTTGGTTTTGGTCTCACAAAAAACTACTCAAGCTCAGGAACTCCTCTATAAGAAATTCAAGGAAGCAAGTAACACCATAGCACTAGAAGTTTTAAAAATACCTACATCTGATGAATTTGGGAAGATGATGCTCTGATCCTGTTGACTTTAAAAGAATTGTAGCCTTCTTCCTCTTCTGTATGCCCATCTCTGGCATATGAATGTACATGCTGAAAACTTGCAGATAGGTTTCAGGTAGCTTTGAATTTTCTGTTTATGAAGAGACTAGAAAGGGCAGCAGGGTTATTTTTTGCTTTGCCTTGCCAGCCTAACTCATAAGGAATGCCTTCAAAATGAGAAGGATAGGAAGTTCCTTTCCTACTTCTTCCTTAACATGGGATGGTTGGCATAACACAACTACAAAAGTGCATTTCATTTCAACAGAAACTCTAAACTCTGTACAACAGGAGTTAGCATACAACATGACAGAAAGGGAAACAGAAAATTGTAACATTCATTGAGTTTATGTTTCTTTTACTAGCAATGTAGCTAATGGCATAAAACGCAGCTTTAGCCCTCTGTTGCACCAATAGTTCTACCCCTACTTTAAAAAGTGGTGGACACTTTTAGTGAGACAGGAAAGAGAGTCCATGAAACTGAGTAAGTAATTACAGCAAGACCCACAGACCTAGCGGAGACCTAACATGACCACGGCAGTAGCTGCAGGTCTCCCTGTCACTTGTCATAGGGATGATGACTTTGTTGGCCCTTTGCTGTCCTCATGAGTTTGGCCAAAGCAGGTGGAGGAAAGGACAGTATCTTCCGAATTTCCATCTAGAATTCCTAAGGTCTGTTGGGTTAGTTTTGCTATAATTGGCTCATTTCCTTGTGTTGATATATGTAAAGGCATGTTGCCACTCTGGCTCCTGTCTTGGAAAATCTCAGCTTGTATTCCTGAGTAGCACATCTTACTGATTTTAAAGAATTACCACAAGACCACAAGATCTGTTCCTTTTTGAAGGCATGAACAGTTTGTGGAATGACCTGGCTTCTTCTTGCCATCCCATCTCAACTGTAAAGTAAGTCTGTAAGTGTGGAAAGGTAAGGACATTTACCAGTTATTAATTCCTGGAAGGTAAGTATTTCACTGCCAAACAGTTGTCCTTCCAGTCTTATATTTCTATCAGCAAAAAATCCCGGTCTTAGTGTATTTTGGAAGATTTTTATAAAGCGCAGCAGAGTAGGTTTTATACTTAGAAGATATGCATGGTTTTGCGTTGAAATCAACATTAATAAAGAAAAAATCCTGCTTTTAGAATCAAACCCTTCTTGGAACCTAAATCTCAAAATGAGATCTGGAAGTTAAGATGCTTAGAAACAGATACAACCTTTTGCTCAGAACCTCTGGCATTCACAGCACTACAGTAACACATCAGTCAGACTATTCAGTGTATAAAATACAATGTATTATGACAGATTACAAAAGATTAATTGTGCCTGCAGCTTTACACCACTGATAGATCATGCCTGCCTTGGGAGCAGTGAAGGTGCCAATGGGGATATTTCATAAAACAGTACTTCACTGTGTGCAAACTTTTATGTAGTGAGTAAGACACGTGAAGGCACTGGGTTATAAAGTATGTACCCGCACGTATGAATGCACACACACAAGACACTTGTGTGCTGTGAAGCACACAATAAAATTTTGGACATCTACTACCTGAACAGCATCTGTGCACATTTACATCTGGAATATGTCATTCAACTTAGAGTCGATTTTTAAGACTAAATAAAACACCTAAAACAAATACAAGTGAATAAAGACGCATTTGCAAACAGCAACACATGTATTTACAATAGATATTGTTGTACTTGGTCCCTTCATATCTACTACTGGGAATATTTACTTTCTGCCACCGAAAATTTATGTACTGTAAACATTGCTCCAATTCTGCAAATTCTAACACATGATCTTGAGCCTTTGCAAGATAAGGACTAGGATCCTCAAGTCTTGAGCAAATAGACACTCAGAAACATTTGCTATCTTAAGCCAAGCTGGGCAGATGTTGGGACATTTGTTGAAGTGCTGCAGCTGGCCAAGAAACTGGTCTTTGAAGAATGCTGGAAAGTCATAGGAAAGGTCACTTTTCACATCAGAATAAAGCACAATAGAAATAAAGTTTCTGTTCAGAAAAAGATACCTCTCTCTTCTGTCACTAAAGCATGAGATTCTGTTTAACTTGTTTCTCTGAATAATGCAATAGCTTCAGATGTTGACAGTCTGCATAATTTAGATTGAAGGACTGAATTTAAATGGGATATAGTCTTTAGGTTTACTTATCGTCCTAAATTTTCATTACTTTTTTTTTTTAAAAAAGAGATCCAGATTCATATATTAGTGCAGTGGTGACTAAATTGCTCTAACCAGCATGATTATTAGAATTTATAATACAGTCTGGAAGTTCTGAAGCACTGTCTCAAGATGAATCTGAAAGGAGATAAATACAGAAATAACTGAGGCACAGAGTTTGCTAAGTGCCCTGCACTCAGCTGCAGCATCTACATAGAATTATGGCACTCTAGGATAACTCTGTAACTATTTGTGGTGATCCATGCCCAGGTATGAGTTACCATTTCCAAACTTTCAAATACCAGTTGATCTATACATAAATGCAACCAAATAACTGGTTTGCTACAGGCCAGACATGTTGATAATGGCTCTCTGTAGATACAGTGGTGGGAGACTGTGGAAACCAAGAGGATTTGGGTTCTGCTGCTTAGTAACACATCAACTCGTAAGCCTGCACAACCTCTCCTGACTCTCTCTCTTCACATATAAACAGAGACAACCAACTTTACACACAGTTCTGATATGCTCTTAGTAAATCAACATAAGTTCTTTATAGATACTTTTGAGGTATCATATCATTATAATTGGGGAAGTCTATGCCTTGTGCCCCTGCTAGAAAAAGGACATAAAGAATTATGGCTTGACTTCCCAAGGACCATGTAAAGGGATCTGAAATACCTAATAGATGATATAGCATTTACACACAAGCACTGCAATGACATCCCCTAAAGGATATGGAGTCTATGTGACTAAAAGGCAGGCAGGAAACCTTGGTAGCACTGTACACCTATTGTTTTCATGGATAGTACACCTACTGTATACCAGGATCCAAACTTATTCTGCAGCTGTATCCAAGCTTCTAACCCCCAAAAGCTAACTGGAAACTTGAGAGAAAAAAGAGGGAGAGAAAGATTTCTTTGTTTATAAAATGTGAAATATTAGGCAACAGCAACACAAACATTTTTCAGTGTCTGGCAGTCTGCAACAGTCTACTAGCTGCAGGGAACTTTTTATTTTATTTATACAGAGTGTTTGCACCTAATTAAATGAAAAAGTAGAAATGTGCAGAACTACTTGAAAGTAATTCAGGGAGCTGACAAAAAAAGAGAAAATTTTTAAGAAGGGAAAAGACATATTTCCCCCACTTTGTGGGTGGTGGGTTGAACACAGGGACCTGTGTCATGGAGCTGCTGACCCTAAGAAAGAGTGTGATTCTTACGCTTACATCATGTTATGTGGGGTCAGGCGCTGTCATGTGACAGGCCATGACCCTCATATAAATCATTGCCATGTAATCTGTAAAAATCACACTTCATTTCTGGGAGACTGAGCAGTCTCAAGAAAAGAATGAAGATATCTGGTCATAAAACAGCAGCTGCAATATTAGTGATATACAAAATTAATTCAATTCTTTCTTCTGACAAACAGAGGTAAACAAAACTTTTGGCCGCTCTTGGTGTTATTTGGCTGGGAGAGTGTGTTAACTTTCACTTCTTCTTTTTTTAAGGCCTTGCAGCACTTTAATGGGTGAAAGTTATGTAGCAGTTTAGAAAAGTACTTAATTTTACCCAAATGGTTTCTCTTTGTTCTCTGTCAGCATCTGTAAAAGTCTAGGTGGATAAGAATCTAATACTGCCTAGATTTCCATGCTGAGCCTGCAGACAAACCACTCCCATTTCACTATTTCATCCAGTTTCTCACACTCTCCAACCTTCACCAGCCTGCAGTTAGATGAGAGAGTGCAATTAAATTCAAGGCTGCCTGCATCTACCCAGTCTATAGCTGCTGAATGCCTCACACTGTGGATAGATGGCATGGCATGAGCAAGCATGGAATGTGGCTCATCCTCTCACAGTCCCAGGGCAACAACCAGATACAAGACAGTCCCTTCTGAGACCAATGAGGTCTCATTGGTGCTGTGAGTCTCCTCCAAAGCAGGGTGCCCACACCAGCACCTGTACCTGCATCAGCAGGTGCTGTGCTGCGGCCCCTGCACACACGGGGCCAACAGGGGCCAACACACAACAGCTGACCTTCAGCATTTATCACACAACCTCACACCGTCTCCCTCCACTCCCACTTTGAGTGCCTCCAGCCACCTGTGAGACGCACTGCATGGAGACCCAGGAATACTACAGGGTCAGTGGCAGGAGGACTTTGGCCCCAGCAAATTTATAAGTTGCCGCCTCCCTGGCACACTCCCTGGAGTTTCCTTCCTCTTGCAGAATTGTGCTCCAGCATCTCAGCTTTGGTTTTCAAAGGGACATGTCCAGTCCTTCCATTTGCAAACAGATCCTTGCAAGTACAGGAGAATGAGGAGTCCTTCTGAGCTGCAAATGCTCCCAGCTAGCAGTGGGGAATATACAAGGCCAGGGTTGTAGTGTTTGTCATGCTTCCAGCATAGCAATTAATTTGTCATTTATTTTACTAGTCACCTAACATTTTCACTTTTGTATCTCAGCTTCCTTCTCCAGCTATTTCCTAGAATTTTGTTTAACTGCATTCTCAGGTATGTTCCCTGGACCTTAAGGCACCCTAATTTCTCGTTAGGTGTTAGCTCTGCCCTCTAGTGCTTTATGTGACGCAGGGACTGCGTGTTGTGTCACAGAGCCATGGCTGGTGCCCAAAAGCTGACTGGTCAAACGCTAAACTGCCAAAAACTTGCACGTTGACTAAACTGACTTGACATTTTTTATGCCTCCTGGGAGTGGGTTACCAGTCTATTTGTAATCATTTAAACAGCAGACCTCTTAAATACAGCCCACCTAAACCCCAGCATTTTACAGCACGGACCAGTTCAACTAAAATCTATTTATTGCACATTTATGTGGCTCAGCCTGTGGCTCTGATCCACCCCACAGGTTCTCAGCTGCTGGGGGTGTGACCAAGTGCTGTGTTGAGCAAAGGCAACTGAGAAAGTTCTTCACCTCAGTGCCTGGAATTCAAGGTCACGGTGGAAGGAACAGCTGAGCCAAAGGGAGCTCAGGGCTCTGCTGAAGCAGAAGGTTTTTATGGCAGACTGTCACAGTAACCAGACATGGTATAGTCATGAAATGTAAGTGAGTTTTGGCTGGACGCTTCGCAGTTTGCAAACCTTATGCAAGAACTTGTGATAGTGCTTTGTGCTCAGCCAGTAGTATTTTTAAGTAGAGTTTTATGCAAACTCTAAAGTGCTGTGTTTTCCTAATTCCACTTGGGGAAAATGAAATTGCTCAAACATGCTGTAGCAGTTAGGATAAAGCTGTCATGTTTCCCAACTCAGCAAAACTGAGTACATGGAGTTGGAAGCAAGGTTGTTGATATCAATATTTGAAATGCCTTCCCTCCTTGTACAAGCCAAGCACGCCATTACTAAGGTCACTGTAAATTTTTTGGTAAGGCAATGAAGAATAGGAAAATGGGAAACACTGAAGAAGCTTTGAGTCTTTCTTATCATAGCTGCTCATTCATACTTGGGAAGAAAAAACATTCCACCCTCCTCATCTTCTGTTTTTCCTCATAGCATGCTTTCAGGTCAGACCTCTTTCATACCTCTCCATCATCTTTCCAATACATACAGGTACTTGAGAAGCATGGAACTAAGCATTTGGGAGCATAAGGCTTCTGAGGGATATGTAAAGATCATTGGAAGAATTAGTATAACAGTAGATCAGAAAAGCTCATGCAGATGCAGATGTTTCCAAGCTACTGTGGGAGTTTGGGGAATTGAGGCATGGAGAAGAAGGTAGAAGGAAAATTATCAAGCTCTTTTCCTCTTATGCTAGGGAAGCCTGATTTCTGTTTTCTCAATTCCCCCACCTCCATCTTTTCAGAAAATATGTTTATCAGATTCCTCTCAATCTCTTCTCCTGCATCTTTTTGCATTTTTCCTCCAACTCTTCAGCTTCTGAGTCTCATACTGACACTCAGCTCTTCTGGGGTGGGATGTGTGGGGGTGTGTGGGGCGTGTCAAATACCCAAGCAACTTATATCAGCAGACCTACCTGCCATCAGTTTCACAATGGTTAGGGTTCACTTTGGGAGCATCACCTTGCATGTTCTCCCTTTCAATGCACCCTTCAGTTTGTATCAAGAAAACGTATAAGCAACATTCAAACCATGTTCACACTGCCTGCCAAATACTGTCCACAACTTCTGAAGTTCACTACACTTCCATCCTTGCAGTAAGTCCAGTAGTCAGGAGCTGACTAACAATTGAACTACTGTTAAGGCAAACCCCACAACCCCCTAAAGGTGATGGGGGTTGGGCAATAACATAATTTGTGTACCAAAATATGGTCTTAACAGTCTATGAGTTACTGTTAGCCCCTTGAACTGGTCAGCTCGTGCAAATGGGTTTGAGTTGAATAATGTAAGGAACCATAACTGGTGTGTCCACAAATGCCAGGCTATTAACATTGCAACCATTGATTTTTATTACCCACTACAAAAATAGTAGTGGATTATTATTAGCTAAAAAAATCCTGAAACTATAAATATGTTGTCACGTTAAATTTAAATGGACACCAAAACATGCACTTTTAGCAGTGGAAGTAGGCAGGATATTTTTGATATTAAAATATTTATTTAGAAAAAAAAAGACCTATTATCCCTCATTTGGTAAAAAAAAAAAGAAAAAAAAAAAGAAAAATCAACACTGTATGCTGTGTGTCCTCAAAGAATTGATCATTTTAACTCCCTAAGTAGAAGGAAATCTGTAATAACTCTCTATTCCTAGGACAGTCCAGGGGTTGAATATTCCTATTGAGAAGATGAGTAATTTATTTTTTAACATATTAATCATATATTTCATTTGCAAACAAAACTGAACCCTGCCCTGAAGTTTGGAACATCTGCAGTTTGTAATTGCACAAAGAAGCTGGGAGAAGGGAATCGAAACAGAAGCTTTTTGTGTGTACGTGCATGCATGCACGCACACCCACATGTGTGGGTGGGTGTGCTAATGTGGGTGTAGAAGGAGGGAGGGAGAGAAAAAAGGAGAAATATTTTCCCTGGTTCTTTATTTTTGCAGCTCAGGAGCTGGCAATAGGTGATTTCCAGGCATGGATCTAATATTGCAGACCTCATCTTATGCTGATAATGCCAAAATGACATAGGTGGCTAAGGCTTCCCACTCGGAGAACTTCTGTATTTTTCCTGTGTGCCTCATGAGTATGTGATATGTTTCATTACATATATAAAAAAGATGCTCTAAAGAATGAAATTAAGTTAGGTTTAAAGTTCAATATTCACACCAAAAAAAGTCTATGAGCTAGGAAGGTTATATAGCAAAATATATCTGATAGAATATTTTAATAAATAAACCAGTATTTATTATACAATAAATATTATCTAATTTCAGTAGCTGAGGTATTGCTGTCCAAATTACTTTACTAAAAGTCAATTTTAAATCAGCAATGAATTATTGACCAATACACAATGCCTGAAATAAGTCCTGTCTCAATCCTGTTTGGTCTTTAGTTATAGCATATTTATCAATCCATCTTTTCTCTTTATTTGCCTGATCTTTTTTGGTCTCTTTTGATCTATTTGTTGCTCTTGCAGAGCACAATCAGTACTTACTACTAAGCCAAGGAGTCTTAAGGGAGGAGAGATGACAGAGAGCTTTCCATGTGAATGCCAAGTGCAAATATTCTGTGCCTCTGTGTGCAATAGAGAGAAGTTAATGAAAAATCAAGTTTTTTCTGTGTTTTGACCTTTTACTGGTCAGAGTTGTATCACAGTAGCCATCTTAGCTTCTCATTCAAGTCACAGAATCAATGCTTCTCTGGTTATGTATTCAGCACTCAGTGTGAACACTTCCTTACAGGTAGATTGTACACAAGGAGACTTCTTCTAATTTTGGCTTTGCATTTGAAATCTGGGGGGGAGGGGGGGGTGTGGGGGTGGAAATCCTGACATTTACCAAGGTTTAATATGGCTCACCAACTACAACAAGGCTAAATCCAACCTCTCAAATTAGATAACTCATTAATTACTCTTCATTCCATGGGGCATGGGATATGTGGAGTGGTTAAGCAGGTACTAAATGTGACACATCTATTTCACAAGCTGTAAGAGTAGATGTTACATCTACTCAGAACATGTTATAGAAATCTTACAAACTCACTGACATATTTAAAAGAAGATGGGAGGCAGTTTGAGGTACATTAAGTAGGGCGTCTCCGATTTTTGGGGCAGAGAGAGAAACATAAAAGAGAGCAATGGAAAGACAATTCTACGTCACATGAAAGGGATAAGAATGCTACAGGAGACACAGTAGCAAAAATGTACAGAACAGTAAAAGGGGAAGAAATTCTAAAATAGAGAAGAACCTTCTACTTTGAAGAAATAGCCAGACTTCTGAGTTTTGCTGAACTGTTCCTTCAAATCTTTTGCAAGTCATGTATCACATGTACTCAGGCTATGAAAAATCAGAAAGCGATAGCCCTCAGCAGTTACATACCTGCTAAAGAAAGCAAATTTTGCAGATTTAATTTTAGACCTAAGAATTTGAAGAGTGTCCCTCCAACCCAACTCTCTAAAAATCTTGTAATTTCAAGTTAATTTGGCCCTCTAGAAGACACATATATATGCAGAACTGCACGAGTGTGCAGCATTTAGAAGTTTGAAAATACCCGGTCTCCAAAGGTCCACCTGCTGCTGCCCATTTACTTTGGCAGGGCTAATCCCTGGTTAATATTGGCACAACTTCAAATAATTAATTACAGATACGTAGATACTTATAGCTATGTATAGATTCCAGAGCTCCAAAGCAGCTATCATACTGAAGAACAGGTATAGGCGGAATTATCTTTGCTCTTTGTTAGCTTTGCCTTCTCCTCCTAAATCTTTCCCATGGTGAATATTTCCATCCTCCTGCTTCATCTTGGTTTCCACCCTCACCTTCCTTTCTTTTTTTTGTTTCATTAAGTTGCTCCCCTCCTTCCCCAACTCTCTGTTCTCATGTTTTTATTCATACTAACTTGTCCACTTTCTTCTTCTGTCCTACCCTAGACTACAGCAAACAAAACAAAACACAGGGTGAACAAGATGAATGATTTCACCTGTAGTAAGCTTATTGCACATCTTACGCTATTTGTTACATGAAACTTTAGCAGAGGGCTAGGGCTGGACTTGAGAAATAGTAATTTTTATTTGGAAAAGAGAAAGCAGCTTTCTAGCACACATGGTTTCTGAGAAAACATTATCTGAGAGTACCCTGAAGGCTAAGAAACCAAAGGCAAATAAAAGCAACCTCAAATTGATTATTTTTAAGCCAGAAGGCAAATAAAAAGGAACGCAAAATTGATTATTTTTAAGCCACCCTCATCACGTATGATTTTGGAACACTTAGCACTGGCAACAGTGCAGCACAGATCAAGCAGAGGATTTGCCAAAAATCAGCCTGAGCTTTCTCCATACATTTGCTTCCTCTTCTACTCTTACCTTAAATCTTAGTGCAGGATTCTTTGGGACTGACTGTTAAAATCTACTGCCTGCAAATCCACAGTGTGCACCCTGAAAATTGGTGAAAAGAAGAAGTGGTGATTGAAATAAGGAATAGAGGAATTTTGTGACTCTTTTGCTTCCTCCTTTTTCAATTCCCAACTGTGGATGGGTTCTGAGCCTGGCTCTGAAAACAATGTCCTCTTCCGCATCATTTCTATGGCTGGTCCCTCAGGTCACCTGGCCTCTTGTGATTGCAGAGACCAAATAATGGCGAAAAAGAGTGTGACAACACTGGCAAGTGGTGAGCATTATTTGTCCTGAGGTTCCCAGGGATGAAAAGGGAACATGCTAAGCCACAGCATCATCTTCACCTTGAGTGTGAGCTTGCTTAGCTTTGTTTTTAACAGCCTCAATGATGTCTCAGTAACAGCTCAGCTTGCACACAAAACTTCTCCAAACTCGATCAGCTCTTTGTGATGGGTGAAAAAGTATATAATTCTCATAAATCTTCGTGTTTTCTATTTTATTTTGTTATGAGAGGGAGCAGAACCATCAAAAAATTACAAACCTTTGACGATGTTCCCAGTTCTCAGTTGTTTCCTTCTGTTTGTGTAGACAAGGTGTCTGGCACCCTGGTCATACTGGAAATACCCCACAATATGTGCTTCTCTGTGCAGCTGCTGTCTTATTTTTCAATCACTTCCAGGCATGAATTTATCTATTCCTCTCTGAGCTGATCTAAAGCTCAGAAATCAGAAATTGTGGAATCCATAAGGCAAATAGCACACAAAGAAGAAAAATAGCTATTTACAATTATAGCGACTGGGGTTTTTCCAAGAAATTTTTATTTTGTGTATTCCTCTGCCCATGATGTTTCTGTTTCTGCGGTGGATAGTTTGATGGATCTGAATTGGAATGGCGTGCAACACCGACAGGGCAGAAACAAATGCAGAAACCTTGGCAGCGCTGCTGTTGGCCGCCTGCTGGGGTTGAGCATATGGAGGCTAATCGGCGGTGTAGCTCAGGACACAGCGAGTTAGGACTCAATTGCTGAAAGCCAGCCATGGGAGGCGTTCAGCAATTCCTATCCAAGCAGTACCGAGCAAAAGGGTTTTGTGGGTGTAGCAGAGGTGCGTGCCTGCTGTGATTGCATGCATGGCGTGAGGAGGAAGAATGTCTCTAACGCCTCAGCAGTGCTAGGAGACCACAGATTCAGGTTCACCTTTCCAGAAGTGCACCAAGTTCTTTCTGCATGTTAACACCACCCTGTTCTTCCTCTATGAGCAGGCACACCTGTCTCCTTCCTGAACATTCTTGCCATTTATAAGTTTTCACGATACTGAGTAAATGGGACTAAAACAGGCTCTAAACTTAACCTGCTTCTTTCCCGAGCTGCACAGGAAGATAAGGTGCTTAAAATCTGCAGTAATATCCAAGGCTGCACGGTGCATTTAAAAGCCGGCAGAGTGTGTCCTTTGAAGCAGCACCTTTTTGAGAGTCAAAGGGTCTCTCAGAGCCAAGCTGTTAGAAAAATTCCTGACTGTAACGCTCATTTGTCCAGTTCATAAATCTGTCTCCCTATTCTTCAAAGTGCCAAAAGTTATCTAGCCAGACATCCAGTTTTTATAAGACAGTCTAACAAGCTGTCTGGCTCAATTAGTTGAACTCTGATGGTGCTCCAGATTTTCAGTCAGCAGACCACTTTGTAAGGAAAATATCTACTTGCAGACCCAGTTCCCTTCCAGTACTGGTAGCTTAACCTACGATGTTACAGTTCTTAAATGTTTTTTTCAATGAACCACAACAAAAAGCTCTGCAGTCCCTCCACACACCACAGTTTCAGCTCCTCAGTTCCTCAGCCCCTTTTTTTCTTGGCCTTCTTCACTGTAAATGGTGGAGGTAATATTTTCTATGGTCTGGTTGTGCAGAACACAATGTAAAAAAAAAAAGCTACAGCTTGGTTATGACTGAGAAATTCTGAGTACAAAAGTACTATTTAGGGTTTCTTCAGCCTGAGCTCACTCTGTTCTTGATAATCCCGTAACAGACTGTTCTATATGACCACGAATGTAAATGGCACCACAGAAGCTAGACTCTATTACCAGGTTAGGCTGTATTGCCAGGTTATATCTAATTTCTGTTTCCATTATAACTTCTAGTACAAAGCTGATATGGCTCAGTTAAACAGAAGCAGTCCTTGTAAAAGCACAGTTAGGACTTTTGACCAATAAAGAGTAAAATAACTACTAGAATTACAGACTTAATGTGATGGCTCTTTCTAAAAAATGACACACTTAAGAAAGTAACTTTTTTACTAACTACTCAATTAACCTAATCTTTCAAGTTTTGCCTTTGTCAGTCAGCATACATACTGAGAGATTCACTTCTCTCCAGGCAGACAATGGGCAGAGATGTTTTCACCTTCCTGTGTTTCTACTGTTCACCACTAATGACTTCCGAAACTTTCCCACCAGTGGTCCCAAGAACCTGTCTGCTCTGGTGATCCCTCACTAGCGATGTAGGCAAAAGTAAGGCAACCACACAGGTAAAACTTAAAGGTACAAAATCCAACCAGAAACCTGAAAAACTGGAGTTTCATAATAAATCCTTCCCCATAATTTCATGCACGGTTTCCTTTTTTTTTTACATTGGCCATGCAAAGCTTATTCAAATATGTTCTATCCTCTGACTGAAAGTTGACAGCGATAAAATTCTCAGTCATGCAAAACACAAAGAAAAAAGGTAAATATACAGTAGGAATGCAGTGTTATTAGAGCACTTATGTGTTCAAGATTTACTACATTTCAGCAAGCAAATACAGCAAAACCATGTAGATTAATTTTTGTCTGTGTTTAGTTTTTGGATTTTGAACAAACTTTAGCAACAGAAAATGAATCCAACTAAGATGCTACTTCTGTATAGTACATCATTAACTTAATTCTGTACAAATTTTTCAACTAAGGGCTTAAAGTATCAGACAACGACTTATCATCCTGTATGAGGAAAACATCGAGAAGAAAAGCTATTTTTAAACTAGTTGCATTGACTTCAACACATTCTAGAGCAGACCTTATTTTCATAAACTTCACAAGTTAATATGCTATTTTTATGAGAGATAATCAGCAGGATTATGTGGAAAGATGTTGGCACTGTAACACACTCAGTAAAACAATTCTCAAAACACTAGTCATTATTTTCAATTATGTTTTCTATTTGATTGTTAGAAGCCAATCTTGTTGATCCAGCAATATACGCTTGGCTTTGCAGCCACTGTTGCTGCTTAGTAATGTCTTGGGAAATCCTATGCCTTTGAAACTCCATGCAAATCATCTGAAAGGAGCCAACATTAACACTCAGGCTGAATTAGAAAATAGAAAAATACACAAAGAAAGTTGTTTAAGGACAAAGTTGTCTCCAGTTAAAATTAAGCACTGATTCACAGTGACATTATGAAAACACTAAACTGTACATTAAAATTCCTAAACATCGCTGCTATTCACAACAGGCCAATGCAAACATTTGTTACTTCTCTGTCTGAGAGGGAATTTGTAAGTTAGGAAAATGATGTCAGTATAAAAGAATTCAAAACCAATTTTATCTGATTGGCAAGTGAGTTAAAGTACTGAGATACTAAATAAATATTTGACAGCACCATTCCATAGTATAATTTATTTCACATATGCACTAAATTAAAAGGAAAGCTTTCCTAAACTGCAAGCAATTTCCAGGCAAACCACTAAGCAGGATGATGGTGATCACTGCCATTGTGTCATGGTCCAGCAGCTTCTTACCCTCGCAAAGGTCACCAGAGTTTTGAGCAAATAATCAAAACCACAAGGCAGAGAATGGTACAGTAGGTTCAGTTTTGTCACACTTGTGACAGGGAATTTAATTTCTGCTTATGAGGATGAGGAAACAATGTTGAATGCCTGGCCTTGTGTTTGTGTCAGTAGGGCTACAGTTATTGATAAGGAGTTCAGAGTTCTGCCTAGCAATGTGGATTGCTGGGAAAATTAATTCCAGCATGATAGGGCTGTTGTTAAGATCCTATTTTAAAACTTTGATGAGTCTCAATAAGGAAGTGCATGGAAATGTGCTATTCATGCAATGACCATTTCTCATGGGCACACAATGGCACAGTGAGAGACACAAGAGGTGTGCAAGAACTATTAAATGGGATGTACAAACAGGCACAGAACTCAGAAATGCCTTCAGAGAGTATCCCAAGATACAGTGTGTGCCATTTCTTGTTGTGTGCCAAAATGGCAGTTGCAGAGGTGCTACACATTTAGGTCCCCACAGTTTTGGCAAGGTTGGTCTATTCAGTGGTTCTTTCCAAAGCAGATTTTCTATGAAAGGTTTGGTTTTCCGACATACAAGCAAAGAAGAAATAGTCTCACATCATTAAAAAGGTATAGAGCTGCATTTGTAATACTGAAATCATGGAGATAGATAATTAGCCTGGTTTAGACCTTGCTGAAACTCTAGGGTCAAAGTTAGAACTGAAATTTCTTGAAATTGAGAGATTTTTATGAAGGATTTTTATTAAATCCCCTGTAGAGACAATAAATAGCTGCAAAGTTCAGCTGGTTTATGTCCCAGAGGACTTATCAAGGGCAAGGTTTATAACTAATTATGGGGAAATATAGGTAACACTTAAAAAATGCAAGCTTTAGATATACGTAACATCATATGGTTTGTAATATGATACGCTTTTAAAATTGCTGTACACCTTACAACAATGCTTTGGATATTAAATGCAAAACAAAAACTATTCAATACTAGTTTCACTTACAAAACGATCATCATAAAATCTGTGCTTTTTTGCCCTCTACAGAAAAAGGACAGTTGTAGACACCTATTGTCAAAAAACCAAAACAAGCAAAATGCAAATGAAAACCCAATTTACATGGCGAGACTAAGTTCAGAATGACAAATTCCTTTTTTTCTTTATTTTTTTATATAGGACATTTTATGGTTTTTGCTTAATTTTCTCCCATAACTTAGAGAAGCCAGGAATATCTACTGATTATCCTACAAATCATGAAGCCTTAACTAACATGTCTTTAACACTCTTGAACTATCAAAAGGAAAGTGAATACAGACAGCATTGAAGGTTCTTCATTGATCTTCGCTCTCGATCTAACAATTCATATCATATGTGAATATACATGCTCTCCTCTCCTTGACGTACTTTCTGTCATGTACGCAGGGTCCTTTTTCTAGAGAATGCTAATACAGAAACATGCATTTGTTGTGAAGCTTCACTAATACAATGCTGGGTCTGTATGGCACTTTGGCATTGTTCTGGGTAAAAAGCATTACATGCACATAAGCTGTGTCATTAAAAAAAACAATTTGGGAGATTAGAAAGCGTGAAAGCGAGAAAGAAGTTGGCGGTTCTGAAAGAAAATAGTGGTGCTAAGAAGTCAACGTTTTATCTTCCTAGGCTTGCAGTGCAACATAATCACCAGTCTGAAGTAGCTGCTCACTTTGTTTATTATTGTAAAATAAACCCTCTTTGTGTGTATGTATGTTCCGTTGCACTTTGGAATTGACTACAAATCATGTCTATGGAAACACCACCAACAAACTATTTTCTAACAATGTACAGGAGGAGTCACAATGTTGATTCATAAGTCAGTACTTACTCAGTTACCTACTACCACTAGCCTGATTTCCAAACTTCAGAGGTCTTCATATCTTCTTCTGCAATTTCTCCTGTCTTAAAACTTCTAGCCTAAATGCCCATGCACAGCTGCTATACATGCAATCTTATGGGCAAGTACACCTTTCCCCAAACTGGACACAGACTGGATACAACTGTTTGGTTTGTAGAAGTTGAAAGAGTTATTTGAACAACAGGTTTAGGTAATTTGATGTATAATTTGTAGCAGGTGTTTGGACTGTCTGTATTACTTCTAACTACAGGGAAAATAACAACTGTTAAATTTAATAGCATCTCTGAGAATATGAATGCGTGGTATAAAGTTGTGGCATACCAAATCAGGGTTGTTTTAGTAACACTTTAAACAGCTACTGTGAATGCCAAATCATGTGCGTCTAAATTAGTGAAATTCAATGAAAATATATTGCAGCTACATCTACCTCTGACCACAGCTGGTGTGAGCTGAAGCATGATATATTCTGGCATCTGACTAGGCTAAGTGCCACACACAAGAGCTGACTTATTCTTCAGTTACTACAAAACTGACAGAAAACACCTTGTTTTTGACAGGAAATAACTTCAATAAAGGATATAAAGTATTGTCACCACAATACCTTACTTTTTTCAATGTAACATTACTAAAAAATACATTTTTGGTAGGTGAAAAATTTTATCATGGGATCTAAAGTCGATTGCACTTCTTTCTCTGGTCTTTAAGTACACTGATTTTCAGCTTTTCCTTCATTGTTCACTCCTGTCATGACCCCAGTGCAGTGCTGGGTAGTCCATCAAACTGTAGTAGTTTCTCTTCTGGCCTTTTTCTGAGTACAGGCTTCACTTCCCACTGATCTACATGGTGCCTGGAGAATTGGTTCATTCTGAAATGAGGTTGGTTTACCACCCTGTGTTGTAAATGTCACTCTAAACAGTGCAAACACATACGTCCGTTTGGCTTATCCATGTCTTTCAAATCCTCTATGTTATGCTCCAGTAAATTCTACCACAGAACCTTTGCAACAGGCACATTCCACCCACCCAAAGCCTAATTCTCTACAAATATGCTCATGCAAATGCCTTGCTTCTCAGTATCATTTTCTAGTTAATTTCTGTAGCTTGGCCATTCTTGCTGCCAAATGTAATTTTCATCTGGAAAGGGTAAAAAGACAAGCAAAGAAAAACAAATACGTCTACAAAATTAAAACATAGATAAGGCAACTGGAACTGATGCTTGTTTGTTAGTGATCTCAGATTTGCAACAAGGGTGTGAAATTAAGATTCTCAGACTTTTGCTCAGCTGAGGAAAATCAAATGGTGGGAGCAAAGGGATTGCTAAGAAAAGTTAAGCCAGTCAGTGCCTGACTCCTGCCTCACTGAATGAGGAACCTGTCTGTCTCCATTCAGTATAAAGGAAACACAGACACTGCATTTGTAGAACCAGCACATGCAATACATGTACTTCGGTAGCATCCATTACACATCCATTACATTGCAGCTTATCTGGCAATATCTGCAGCCCTGGATTATCCTTACCTTTCCTGAGAAGAAACACCCTTTGATTCATCCACCTGCAGGACAGCGGGAACCTTCAGGCTCCAGGACCATGCCAACAAAAGAGGTAAGTGGAAGAGGTAAAGCTAGAACAAAGTAGCATCCCCTTGTCTGAGTCACAGCTCTCTTGTCCAGGGGGTCAGCAAGGCAAAGCATCAGCAGCAACAAAGAAGGCCAAGAGCATCCTGGGCTATATTAACAGGAACACATCCAACAGTTTCAGAGAAGTTATCATCTCCCCTTGCTCAGCACTTACTAGACCAAATCTGGAATACTGCATAAAGTTTTCGATTCCCAGGACAAGATAAATTGGAGTAAGCTCAATGAAAAGCCACCAAAATGGTTAGAGAAAGTTGGAGTGTTTGTCCTGTGAGAAAAGGCTGAGGGGCCACAGCTTGTTAAGGCCGGAGGAGAAAAGAATTTGGACCTAATAGAAGACTGCCAGTACCTGTTGGGAGGCTGTTGAGAAGATAGAGACAGGCTCTTCACACAGTGGTACAGGATGGAAGCACAAGAGACAACAGTTAGAAGACAAAAAGCAGGCTTTTACCAGATATTAGGAAACTGTTTTTCTCTATTAGGATAATCAGGGAGCAGAGCATGTTACCTAGAAAGACTGTGTCATCTCCGTCATTAGAGGTTTTAAAGACCAAACTGGCTGAAGTCCCAAGCCACCTGCTCTGATCTTAGAGCCAATCCTACTCTGAACAACAAGTCAGACAGGATGACTGCCTGAGATCCCCTCCAAGCTGAATTACTCTGTGATTCTGTAATACTAAATCATTATGTGTGCTGTTCAGAAAAACAGCTGCTGGAAAAGGCAACTTTAGTTACCTCTTATGGGTTGATTTTACCCTGTCTGACATTCTGCACTCAGAAGAATGCTGGGGTGCACTCTGAAAAATTTTAAGGCTTGCCAAAAATGATGCCTCTCTTCCCAATTAATAACCTCTATAGAGCTGACTCTTGGGAAATGTAGAGACTTCTGGTGTTTCTGTTTCTTTTTTTTTTTCCAGCACCCTATCTCCCAAATCCACACCTCAACCCTCTTCTGCTGCTGTAGTCAGTAAATACCAGTAATACAGCAGGAGGATGACCATGGATAATTCCAGTGCAACCACATAAAATCTGAGGGAAAACATCAGGAATAAATAATGCTGCAGAATGTTATAAAACAAGTATTTTCAATCCAAGTAATTTAATTGGTATGTAAAAAGCTTTTTTTCTACCTTCCTTGCATAAGATTAGCTTGTTTGCCGCCACTTTAGGATCAATACTTTTTCTCAGAACAGAAGATTACACTACACAAAGTCACACAATACATTATTGGTATTGATAGCTTAGCATCAAACTCACACTTTTAATAATGATAACTCCTTCTGCCTGAAATCTGCTATTGCTTCACCCTGCTGCCACCACTGCTCTGTAAAACATCTGTTTTTCATCCATCCTCACTCTCCTCCAAATTCTTACTCTTCTCCCCACAATTTCAGAGATCCCAAGTCTGCTCATTTTCTGGCTGCTTCCTGCCTTCCTTGTTAGCCAGACTGTGACTGGCAGGAAGTGAAAACATGTAAGGTCAGTCAATTTGCTGCAGAAAATATACACAACAGATGCAACAAATGCACAGGCTTCATAATAATCCTATAGATGAACAACACAGGAGGTGAGGCACGCTCCAGCAAGTGATCTTAAATAAAACATTAATTGGCATAAGAAAGGAGACGTTGCAGTTGAATTGATTAGCTGTGAGAATGCGAGACCTGGCACCCAGCATCTGTGTTGTCTGTAGATGTCACTTGTTTTCCCTACAGGCAGGTGATGTTCAGGCTCTACAAGGAACAACTCAGGGAACATCTGTTTGCCTCCTCCTAGTAATGGGACATCACACCTATGTCAGATGGGTCCAACAGCAATTATTCAAGGGATCAGGGCCTTTCCACACACAAGGTAAATGCTTTTATACCACTTAGCACTGGATCTAAAATGTTCATGGAGTTCCAAAGAAATCCTAAACCGTGCCAGATCTTGACCCACTGATGTCAGTGTCATTTTTCCAATGGACTTATTGAAATTGGGACCTTTCCCTAGAGTAATTAAAATAATTGTTCCATTCTGTATTTTTGAAATATTTTCTCTATATGAGGTACACTGTGGGTGTTATTTGATGTAATTCTGGAAAATCTCTATTCCTGCAAAGCGCTCATCCTCCAGAAAATTAAAACAGCATCATACTTTTCTATTTCCCAAATAAAGTACAATCAAAAGAAAAAAATATAAGTGAACTGCAGAGTATGAATTCCTGAACTAATTTCATCAACTCCAGTACAATTAGAATGCAGATTAATTTAATTCTGTGACTGTTAAGGAAAGAAACTGATAAAGTTATGGATTTTTTTGGTGTGCCTTTTGTTTTCTGGTAATGAAGAGACAAAAAAATATATTCTGTGTGGATCCCTATATTATCTAAATAACACATTCAACATGAAGTAAGTGCGATTCACCCCTCATAATTCATTATTCTCTTCACAAATACGCTTATTACAACAGATAGTTGCAGCGTTGCCATTAGGATTTTGTCACCATTTCATGTAAACCAAACTGAAAGCTATTTTTGTATCTTGAGTATCCAATATTTAAGAGATATTTCCTACATAAAAATGTAGAGATTATGGAAATTCTTAAGAAATACGGCCTTGGCCTTGTTTTTGCATGTTCTTCTATGTTATTGCACACTTTTTTGGATATGTTACAAAATTTCCAATCAAGCATTAGTAATAGGTTTAGCAGTTGTTTCAACCTCCCTCAAAATCCTTGCTCTCATTTTTATTCCACAGGAGGCAATTTAGGGATCCATCTGCAAACACTTGCTATCCAAAGCAGTGCTTGCTACCATTAATAGTCCTTGCAAAATCAAAGTAGCAAGTACTTTACCTAGTAATGGGAGTCTGGAGGACTGGAGATGAGGTTGCAAATGCTCATTTAATTTTGGGAAGACATTCAGGCAGGCCATGTTTCACGCTGCAAGTGTATATCATGTTCACTAATGCCTTCCTTCTAGTTCTAACACTGCCTCTGCCCAGTTGTATGTCATTGAACAGGGGTCATACCGATCCGTGCTTCAGTTTATCTTGATTTAGAATAGAAACAAAAACTGTTCCTGAGCATTTGGGAACAAAATGCTTCATTAGATAATTTGAGAACTAACAGTGCCAATGACAGAAGTACACTGAAGTTTTCAGTGGAAATGTACCCTTCTGAAAATCCATGAAAAGAAAAAAAATCAAAAAATCTTGCCCTATCCATCATTTCTATATGGGCATCACATTTGTGACTCCCAGTGTTTCTGTATCCAGTGGTCCCGCCCAGGGGTCCATTCACTAAACACTAAACACCCTGACAGCATTAATATTTATGCTTCACTTTGTACATATAATTGTGTTTGTGTCTTGAGGCATCTAATTTCAGGCTCCCTATACAGTCAATAGGGAGCATGTGGATTCTTTATTTCTCACAGGTCATTATGAAGACGAGATGCTCTTCTAGCCTAAGCAGCTAATTCAGATGCTTAAAACTCAGCTGTGTCCAAAACTGTGCATTGAAGCAATAGAATGCCAACAAAAGAAAAACCTCAGGCATGAAGATTAAAGGGGTAATTTGGGAAGGAACCATTACCAAAAGGAGCACTGACTATATAAATAAGGTATCTTTGCTGTCTCTTCATCTGTGTTCTGTACTGTGCTCCAAGCTTTTGTTGGTGAGCCAGACAAGAAGGACCTCTCTGCATTTAAGTCTAATCCAGAAAGTCCGGGGTTTCACAATGTTTGCTTTTTCAAAGAATCAAGCACATTTTTCAAATTTAAGAAATCACAAATAAGAAATATATGATAATGGAAATGGCAGAGGCATGAAATATCTCTTCAACAGCAACAGAATGTTTTCAAAGTTTAGAGAAAATAGATATCCTGCCAAGGTATTTGACCACAATAATTTTCATTTTTCATTTAAAATTCTAGTATTTATCTTCTCCTCTGCTTTTATCCAATAAAACTCCATTCAGGTTTCTACCTACTGAGACAAAACAGATGCAAGGATTTTTAGTTTAGATGACCAAAAAAAACTACATTAAAATGCTTTTATTTCACAGTTGCAAACCAACATTATTGGAAAATTCCAAGATGCGATTTACAGCATAGAATGGGCTTATCAAACATAATTTTCAAGCTGCGGAACTGTTGGAAGCTCTGACTCACATAACCTAAATTCAAATTTTAGGTCTGTTAAATTTTATTAATTATTTGAGTGCAACAAGCTGAGACTTTTTTCTGGTACTTTTATGCAAATAAATACACATGCATTCCCCCAAAATACAAAGCTCAAGTAAAAAATCTTTGCAAAGAATCTTTAAGAGTTCACATTTGTATTCTTTAGTGAGAGGCTTATAAATATCTTTAAATTAAAAAGAAAAAACCCAAAAAGCACTGCAGCACAGTGTATAAACAAAGGATTTTATTGTACTTTGCAAAGGGTATCCTATTCCATCACTGCTTCTGCCACCCTCGTATGTTCACATGACTGCAACAAATGGGAACTAATTCAAAGGAGTGTTAAACAGTAAGTTTTATTGGCATTTATTATGACACAGACAGAACATTAGGACATGCAATAAAATACCACTCTTCTTGTGAACCTAAGTTTTATTTATATTTGCAACCACACAAATCTTACTACAGTGACTTTTTATACCTCTAATTTTGCTTCATTCTTTTTTAACATAGCTCCAAGCCAACTATGCTACGCTACTGGGGAAACCATACATGGTCAAACTGCTACCAAAAGTCTGTACCCTGTGTACTGTTGATACACATATGCAACAGCAGCTAAACATATGTACTATGTCCTTCTCTGGAACCCGAGTTAGCTTTCCGAACTCTTATCAAACTAGTTCTCCCAAAGAAATATTTTCTAAGGGCAAATGTGATAGGAATTTCAACACCTCTTACTTAAACTGGAAATTAAATTAAAAACACCTGAGCAGAGATCCTTCTGCATGGCAAATGAAAGCGTGCTCTGAAATGCAATTTAAATATACCATGTTAGAAGAAGTACATAGTGAGAAAATTCTGGAGCTGGATATGGAGGAACCTCTATAGCAGCTCTCTGGTTTTGTGCTTACTGAACTACATCAGCAGGAGGTGAGGGTAACCAATCACACAGACACTTACAGGACTGTTGCCATGGCTTATCAAAGTCTCTCACACAGATGATAATTGTCAAACTTTGCCAACTCATTATTATTATTCAAGTGACTGTGGTAAAGTTCAAAGACTTTATCTGGTTGAATCTTTGTTCTTTGTTTGCATAAAGTAATTTTCTGCTGCAAAGATTCACTAACACGAAACTGAGTCTAAAAACACCACTTTGAATTTTTCTAAAACAGTGAGAATATAAAGGAAGGACCAACCTTGGCCTATCAAAACTAGGAAAAACAGGTGTTATGGGAATGTCTTAAACAAAAAGCTGTCACACATCATCTGTTTGTGCCTGAAAATACTGTCTGGTTGACATTCAGAAGAGTTCCTGTAACTCCTGTAAGTAAGTGCAGGTTACTCATGACCTTGTCCAGCCATGTTCTGAAAATCTCCAACATCGGAGACACCACCGTCTCTCTGATCCCTGTTCTAGTGCACAGCCACTCTTATTGCTGCAAACCTTCTTATATCCAGTTGGAATTTCCCTTTTTGCAACATGCAACCATTACCTCTTAGTCTTTCACAGGACATCTTCAAGGAGAGTCTGGCTTCATCTTCTCTACAACCCCCATTTTAGGTAGTAGAAGCTTGCAACGAGATCCCACCTGGATGTTTTGTCTAGATTAAACAAACACCTGGTCTCCCCTTGCTTGGCACAGTCTGCAGCCCTCAAACACTATAGTGCACTTACACTGGATTCTGTCCATTTTGTCAACACCTCTGTGATGATGAGGACCCAGACCTGCTTGCAGCACATCAGATGCAGTCTCTTGGGTGTTGAACAGATGGATATAATCACTTTTCTCAGCCTCCAAGCTACTCCCTTGCTAATGCAGTTTTTTGTTGCTGCCAGAGCTCACTTCTTACTCATGTTCAGCTCATTGTCCACCTGGACCCTCAGGTCCTTTTCTACAGAGCTGCCCCAGACTGTGCTTTTGCAGAGGGATACCTCATCACAGATGCAGGACTTGGCATTTGCCTTTGCTGAGTGTCCTGAGGTTCCTATCAGCCCATTTTTGCAGCTTGCAAAGGTCTCTCTGAAAGGCTGCCCTGCCTGCCAGCAAGTTACACACTTCTCACGATCCAGGAGTGAGGTGGCTGAGGACGCACTGTGCCACTTTGTCAGTGTTGGGAGGAATGGCTTAAACGCAGAAAACTGGCAAGGAGGACTGTAAACCGCTCAATTGACCTTGCAGCTGAGACTAACTCTTGATGAGCCTATGTGAACAGCATCCCAGTGATCCTCTAGCATGGATTGAGTTTAAAGGTGTCTGTGTCTCTGCCTGGGTACCTCTGCCGAGGTGCTGCACTGGGAATCCCTTAGTTAGTGAGGTAATGGAAATAAATTTACTCTTAAATCTAAAACTCTTAAATAAATTACTTTCTAGCTGTGAGATTGTGGTTGTCCCAGCTGCTGGACTGTTTCAGCTCACAGGCATTTTTCGATTAAAATTTTGTTGAATTTTCAGGTGATACCACTATATAGACAAAAAGGAGTCCAAAAAGTCAGTGGTGTGGTGCTGTAACACTATTAGTTGGTCCAGACTCAAAGTGTTGGATTTCTGTCTCTCACATCCTAAACGAACACATAGGTGGCAAATGTATGGCTGTCTTCTCTTTCTTGTGGGATGAAACACATTTTTCATATAGTCTTTTTATACATAAAATATTGATTTAAATGTATTTTGCAACAATTCACTCCTTCTGACAGTTTTCAATCAAATGAGAACCGATGTTAGGCAATGGGGAGTCTACTCACACATTTGACTCCTGTCTTGCCAGACACATCCAAATTTAGCTAATTATTCTGAATTCCTCTTCTTTGAAGATGCTCAATGTTTTGTAATGCCCTCCTTTTTGCAAAATCAGATCTTTTTTTTCCTTCAGGTTGCTGCAACTTGAACTAATTCCCTATATTTCTTTCTTTTTACTGTAGTGATAGGGAAATTTATCACTATCCTTATAATACAGTCCAGAGATTTGTCATGTGAACTAAATATATATATATGCATACATATATGTATCATGGGGTAATAATTTATTTTTTTTTAAATGTGAACCAATTAGAAACTGCTAGTCTGGGCCTTCTGCAATTCAGCTGAACATATCTAAATTGTTTATACATATTTCACATTTCTGAGGCTTTCTTCCCTACTATATAACCAGATCAGCTGTATCAACCAGGTCATTCTCCAAAATCTGGAGAGTAGAAGACAGCAGATTCAGAGATGTGCCAACAAATGGTATGTGCATGTACCAACTATTTCCGTGCGGGTTCTGAGAAAGGACAGTTTCATAAGAAACTATTTTTTACTCTTAATCAAACCAGAATGTTTCATTCCTTAAAGGAATGAAGGCAGCCCGTTCCAAATAGCAAACTCCTGTTACTCTGCAACGACCACTTACAATTCTTAGAAATCTGAAGGACTGAATCAACAGAAAACAATACCTGCTGGGGCAGTTTTTTCCTCGCTTTTCCCATCTCCTCATTTTTGCATGTGATATTGTGACTGCCGAACAGACGTAAGTGCGCTACTAACAATGTTGTATTTGGCTTTGACAGTGGTTCTACGCAGAGAGTGTTTGTAGAAGCAAGCCGTGCTCTTACTGACAGCACGCATTGCCTGAAAGCTCTTGGCTGGCTGACAGACTGGCTTTTGTGGATTTTTCCATAGCGATATAGGATGTTATCATCCCCTGGTCATCTACAATTGTGGTTGCAAGTTGCAGCATCTCGGACTGAACTTGTCATTGCTCTCCAAAAGTACCTGAGGGGAGGTTGTACCCAGGTGGGAGCTGGCCTCTTCTACCTGCTTGCAGTGAGAGGACCAGAGGAAATGGCCTGAAGCTGAGACAAGGGAGAATTAGATTAGATATTACAAAAAAAAAATTTCACTGGTGTTTAGGGTGGTCAGGCATTGGAATAGGCTGCCCAGGTAGGTGGTGGAGTCCCCATCCCTGGAGCTGTCTAAGACGTGTCTGGATCTGGCGCTGGGTGATGTAGCTTAGCGCTTTAGGGGTGCCAGTGGTAGTGCTGCGTTGATGGTTGGACTTGACGATCATTAGTCTCTTCCGACCTCGCCGATTCCATGATTCTGTGTCTCCAGGAGGTCACCCTGCCCAATACAAATACAGTGCCAGGCTGCAGACGGGAGGTGCAGGGTGCAGCTACACCTGCTCAGGCAGCACGCAGCCGACCCCCGGCTCAGCCGGCAGCCGGCCGGGCCCCTCTCCCGTCCGCAGTGCCGGC
>VXAD01007051.1:511-58125 GCA_013399195.1 Dicrurus megarhynchus
CCTGAGCCAGCTCAGCACACTGGGGACTCAGCTTGAGCTTCCCCACAGCAGAGGGCAAAGCCAGGCTGTGGGACATATGCCTCTGCAGAGATGGACCTGGTCTGGTCCCAAAAGGCAGGCAGCAGAGACACAGTGCTCCAGTGCCTTTGCAGAGGCAAAGCCAAGCCCTAGGGAAAGGGATCCCCCACACAGGGGACAAGAACTGACAAGGAGCTTCCTGGGGCTTATGCCTTTCTCTGCTCACAGCTCCAAATTCAAGTGATCGCCTCCAGGAGGCCAAGGTCCAGCTCATAGATACCAAGCTCTGCAACAGCAGCGACTGGTACGAAGGCGAAATCCACCCCTACAACCTGTGTGCTGGTTACCCGCAGGGCACCATTGACACCTGCCAGGTAGGAGCGTGCCACCAGCCACTCAGCCCCCAGCAGCGCGGGCAGCACCACCCCAACACAGCCCAGGGCCTGCTTTGCCCGGCCACTCAGTCACACTCCCAGCCCCGGCTCCCCACCGCTGTGGGGGCTTCCCGCACACTCCCCATCCACACCTGCTTGCCCAGTGCCCCCCTTGTGCCAGAAAGCCCAGAAAGCCCAGCTAGTGTTCTTGGCAGCCCAGAGGTCCAGGTGCCAAACGTCCATCCTCTGCACATCCAGGAGCCCTGTGCAGAGAGGACAGAGAGCCCGACTTTACAGGACCCCAAGCCACTCACAGCCACGCTTCTGGAGGCTCCCGCCCCTGAGCAGAGCCTTGCTTCTCCCAGAATACAGCTCTGGCAGGGGCTGTGGGAGACAAGGAGACAGCCCCAGTGCTGACAGGGACCACCCAACACCACCTTAATCCTGTCTGCTCCACTGCAGGGTGACAGTGGTGGTCCTCTCATGTGCCAAGACAACAACGCTGACTACTGGTGGGTTGTTGGAGTGACCAGCTGGGGAAAGGGCTGCGCCAGAGCAAGGCGGCCTGGAGTCTACACCTCCACTCAGTTCTTCTATGACTGGATCCTATTCCAGATGAGCCTGAGCCCAGATGGAAGTTCTTCTCCAACATCACGGGCGTGTAGTAATTTTTTTGCCTAGTTCACACCCCTGGACTCATTATATTACCATCACCCAACCCCCTCAGAAGCCATGGCCAAGACCACCCCCCTCTGAAAAGTTGTGTCCAAGACCACCTCTGTCTCAAAAGTCGTGTCCAAGACCAACCCCCTCTCAAAAGCCATGGCCGAGACCAACCGCCTCTACAAAACCAAGGCAAGTACCAACAACATTGGGCAAAGTTAACTCCTGCCCATGTCCCATGAAGATTCTGGTGGAATTCTTCACTCGAGTGAAGCAACTCCTCCAGCAGATTGTTGGGCAAAACACATCTTGAGCAGCAGGACAGGCAGCATCCAGAGTGTGCTACAGTGCACAGCAACCATTTCCTGCTGGGGCAATGCCTGCTGATGCAAAAGCAGCCTCAGTGTCAAAAACCTGCTCTGTCCTGACCACACTCTTCTCCTTTGTGCCGGCAGACACCACATTCGACTTACCTGAAGTAAAGTTGCCTATGGTCATAGGGAACCATCTTTTTGGTCCAATTCCGACTCCTAGGCAAAGCAAGAAGTGCCGCGCTCAGCACCTGCAGAAGGAGCCATTGGGCACAAAGGGACAGAGTGGCTCCAAAGAGCTCCAAAGGGCCTGGGCAGAGAGGAGAGTGCTCTCAGCCACCATGGGTTGCAGGAACCTGGTACAGCAAGCCTAGGAAGAGGATAGGAAAAGAGCAGACACCTTGGGGGCAGTGCTCAAAGGCACATGGGCTGGGGATTAGGGCCTGGTGTGAGCCTGGGCTAAGGGAACACTCCTGGGAAACTCCCAAGCATGACCAGGGAAACTCCTGGCTCCTGACAGGAGTGCCAGTGCCCTAAGGCAGAGCCAGATTTCATGAGTAGTAAAGGGGGATTGATGTGCCACGTGGTCACACTTCAGAGATACTCAAAGGAAGGGCTGGGCTCATTCTGGGGAGAGGAACGTGGCAGGAACAGTAGGCGAGTGCACCAGAAATGCCATGGAAGGCCAAGGTGAGTGGGCCAACAGCAGCTGCAACACCAAGTGTGTTCACAGGTGGGGCTAGCCTGGGAGCCAGGGGGAAAAGATCCCTGGACTTGGCTCCCTATTTGGGAGGAGACAAGGGCAGAGGAAGGGAGGAGTCAAGGAAGATGAGAGGGCTGTATAAGCCTGGCAAATGGAGAGAAGGGGCAATGAGAGAGCCAGCTGCACAGGCACAAACTGCAGCTTGGTGTGCTTGTTTGCCTGAGTGCTGCACATAATCACCACAGGATCGGAAAGAAAGTCTTTTTGCTCTTGATTTCCCACAGCAGAATGGCATGGAGAATTGCCTGTGGCTTACAGCAGGAGCATCCTCCTCTGTCTACAGCATTCAATTGCTGTATGTCACTGGCCACCCTGGCACGAGGGTGCCACAAGCACCCTTGTTAGTTCGAGCCCAGAACAGCAATAGAATTCACAGGCTGCAAGGGCATGGAGCCTGCCAGAGGGCATTTCTGGTTTGGGAAGAATCTTGTGGGAAAAAGGTTGCAGAGAGCAGGGTATCAGTGAAATTCTCCACGGCCTGCCCAGCCCCATCTCATAAGAAGAGGGGCCTAAAGAAAGCTGCAGAGAGCCTTCTTACAAGGGCAGGTACTTCTCGGACAAGGGGCAATGGCTTGACAGTGACAGAGGGTAGCTTGAGATGAGATATTGGGAAGGAATTCTTGACTGTGAGGGTAGTGAGGCATTGGCATGGGTTGCCCAGAGCAGCTGTGGATGCCCCATCCCTCGAAGAGTTCAGTGACAGGTTTTAAGCCAGGCTCTGAGCGCCTGGGTCTAGTGCAAGGTGTCCCTACCCATAGGAACTAGATTACCCTTAATATCCCTTCCAATCCAAACCATCCTATGATTCTGTGATCTGTGGAGTACAATTAGTAAACTCTATCTTCTTCAGCAGCACTGATGATCTCCAGCTGTCATTCATTGATGTTAAGTAGCATAAATGAGTGTGAATATACTGTCATATGCAGAGTTCCACATTTGGTCTTTGATAATTTAGTAATAGTCACAGCAGACACATCTACACCATAATGTCAACTTGATACAAACAATCACCTTATCAAATACGTGCATTAGTGTCTTCTGGGTAATATGGTTAGTACTCCTGGGGAGAGAGCAAGTACTGTATACATAGTATAAATACATATCTAAAAATATAAAAAGAGCTGTCACAAAGTATTCTCTCTTGGGATAACTGTAACAGACTTAGCTGGCAAGACGTTGAATTCTTTGTTGCAAGCTCCTACATGAGCACAAGGCAGGATGGGGGCAGGACTAGGAGCATGAGGATTCCTTATTGCTGTCACAGTTTATGAAATTTAGTGAAGGTTGTATTTGAAGACCAGAGGATGGAAAGATGCACCTGATGCTTCTCTTTTCCTATATATTGCACTTCTTGCATATAGAAAAAGTATTCTAAACCTTCATTCTGGGGAGAAAACAGCATACTGGAGAAATCCCTTCCATTTTGTACCTAGACTGGGTGTCGTGACCCAGAGCAAAGGCAGGATAGGGGTGAAGACAGGGTGGGCCAGACAGAATGTCTCATCTGATCATTCTGAGTTGGATTAAGTCTGGATTTAAGCAACCTTTTCTCCTCTCTACATACGTGGGGCCACTGCAAGCATCTCCAGCTGAAATTAATCTACAACAGCCTGTAAGGCTTAACAAAATTCTGGCTGTGCCTTGTTCCAAATTCATTCTTTGCAACTTGAGGTAATGTGGAAGGCATGAAGACTAGTGTCTCAGTCTGACTGTTCTTGAGATTTATTCACAAAGCCCTCTGGAGTGTTTACTATCCTGGCCTGCAGTTACAAGAATATTTTAACCCAATCTCTAGATAACCTGAATCTCAAACTCATCTTACTTTATGTTTTTGAAGTAAAAAGATTTTTAAGATAACCTGGATCTTTTAAAATCATTGAATATTTGTTATTTATGCTGTCCCCTCAGAGCCTTATCATTTGCATTTCTTGATTGTCACCAAAGGATGTGATGTAAACAGAGTTTTAATAGAGAGACAAGGTACATTCCCATGCACACATACTTACAGAGGATGGTGAAAGCCCACAACATTTTCTTCCCACAGTTTCCTCTGCATTTTTGGAAGCCTGTTGGGGGAGAGAGCTGTACCATAAATCGCTCATATCCATCTTGAAAGTGCCAGACATCCTGGTGTGAGATTGCAACACTTAGTCCCCTAAATTCTGTGTGATAAAGTTACCCACATTCCTCCTTGGTACATTTCAGGCTTATTGAAATGTAAAGTTGTGAGTGTTGGGATTTGAGCAATTGTAAACCATGCCTAGTGCTTTATATAGGAATGGTTTAGAACACCCATACATGCATCCAGATTATACTCTGTTGTGCCTACTTGATTCCTATCATGTGCTGAGACAGGCTTTTTTGTTTGAAAAGCCAATTCTGGTAATGAAAGCAAACCCTGCCCCTCTGACATTTGTGCTAGTGTGTAGCTGTAGGATGTACAGCCCTAAAGCCCAGAGGGAGACAACCTGTCTTGTTCCTGGTTTTTCTCACCTTCGTGGACCAGACTTCCAGGCTGGCATCCCTGCCTGCCCTTATCCCTGCACGCGGAGGGGAGCTGTTGCTAAGCAACTGTGGACCAGGCACCACAGCCTGGTTTAAAAATGAAGAATTAACTAGATTAGTTTTGATGAAGACAACATACAGCTGAAGAGCAGGCAGGAGAAAGGAAAAAAAAATAAAACAAAAGGCAGCTGTGATTTGCACTAGAGAACAGAGTGTGTCCAAACAGAAGAGGGAATTTTGGAAGGAAAGAGAAAATGATGCGTGTGGAAGAAATACATAGAGAGTGAGGTGTTCTTCAAGGTAAGTACTGTCTCTATGCTTGTATGTCACCTAACACTGCAAAGCTCCAGTCCAGGGGTCTTCAAGGACAATATTATAATAAAAACAAGAGAGCAAAAAGTGCTGCCACAAAGCCTTTCACCTCAGCCTCTCACTGGCCCTGATTTAAACACAGCCTCACAGCCACCCTTAGTGGGAGACAAAGAACATGGAAGGAAAAGTGCTGGAAATTAATAATTCCATTTTTTGTCCTGGGAAATTTTTACCTCTATTGACTCCTTAAGCCATGCTGGTTTGAGTGACATCAAGGCTGCAGCAGCCTCAGGTGACTGCAAACTGGCTGGGGACTCTCCATATATTTTTTGTAACCCTAACAATGTCACTCAGCATTCATGCATAGCTCATAAAGAGTTTTTCTTCCAATAAGACGTTCTGTGCTAATTAAGCGTGGCCAAATCTCATTCTTTTGTATTGCCTGAATTCCCAGGCCTGAGAATCTGAATCATAGCATTCCATGAAAAAGCACGTTGGCTATTTGGCTTGATGTCTTACATTATTATTCTAGAGAGATGAAGGCCAAGCAAAAACTATGCAAGTTCTTCTGAGCATATTAGTGTTTTGTCCTTAATTCATTGCAATAGTATTTAGTCCCATCTATGTTCACTTTTCCTGAGTATTTCAGAAACCTCTTTCACAGGCTGAAGTAGTCTCAGGAAAAAAAGCATGCAAATATTGAAGAACATTGTCCAAAAAATCCCCTGTACTATAATTGTGATTCTACTGGTTACATCCCCACCAGACATGTAGGATATGTGTACCACACTGAACTTGTGGTCCAGTTATGACAAATCAATACGAATGAGGATTAAAATATTGTATATTTAGACTGGAAAATTTACGGGCCAAGAACTGTTTGTTGCAATTAATATGTGAATGAATCTGAACTAACTTAACACTGTCTCCTGGTGTTTAGAACACTGAAAACAAAAGCTTAGAGAAATAAGGAAGGGTGATTGCTTTTCACTTGTGCAGCTTTGCTTGTAGTGGGTATCAGGCAATCGTTTGGTTTGTTTCTTTCCTGCTTTTAGATGTCTGCAATGGATTCCTAGAAATCTTAATTCACAAATATGTCTTCAGACAACTCTCTGATACTACCTAGAGTTTTAAATAAAACATAATAGTTTAATCTCATAGGTTTATTTGGTGACAGAATCCAATCGGATGGATTTCTTGCATAATTCATATCTCTGAAGTATTTTTTTAGAAAAAATATTTGGTTGTTTCAATAAAATAATATTTATATGGGTTTTCGGCATGTAAGGTAGACATCTCTAGAGAGGTGCTCTTAAAATTTAGGGACCTCTCTTTTTCTTTTGGTATTGTTAGGAATACAGCTGACATCCATAGATAATCATTCCTGCTTCGATACCATACTACCAATCAAGCAAAAGAATACTCATTTTCTGTATTTGAGGTTCATCTTTTCAAATTCTTTATTCATTTCAGTAAGACTTTGATGTCACAGATCTGAGAGAAATATCAGGGAGAGCTATAGAAAAGAAAGGATGCCTGATCTTCGTGATCCTTAATGAGAGAAAACCTGAATGTCAGCAGAGCAAATCTGCCATCTCAGAGAATGAGTTCAGACTGCCATCTGGGGGATTAGGGCTGAGAAATTCAGCATGTGTTGTGGATCTAATGGGATACCTTCCCGTAGTCAGAGCATTCCCTGCAAAAATCTTATCCACTTAAATTGTTACTTGTTCAGTTCACAAATTGTTTGCAAACATGGCCTGATTTCTGATTACTTCCAGAATTGTTTGTATGAATAATTTTTGACCTAGAGTTTTTTCTCTGACATCTCTTCAATATGTTTCTGATCTGTGGCTAGTTACTTGACATGGGAGTTTTGCTCAATTTGGATTGGGTGTTTTTTTCCCCTTGGTTTCTTTTTAAAGAGGGAAGTAAAGTATACAGAATAGTAAAGTGTGGTTTATAAACAAAAATCATGCTATCATAGTTAATATGGTCATACAGGTCATATCACCTGTCTGTGATTGTCACCAGAAGAAAACAGGGCCAGTCTTTACCCAGTCTCTACCCAGGCATTCATAAGAAGTTGGGGAAATGCTTCCCTAAAGTTTATGTGTACAATATTGGTTTTGTGCAAAAGTTTTATGACCAATGTAACATGAAACATCTAACATGACAACTGGCTAGAGAGGGAATTGCCACCCACCAAGACTTGTAGGAAAATTACACTGGAGGGCAAAGCAGCAGGGGACCCAGAGCTGCCAAACCACAGGGGTGTGCAAGACAGCTTGACATGGCTAGTTTTCTGGGGTCATGATAAAAATTGGATTCACTATCAGCTCTCAGCATAAAAGGTGATTCTAGTTAAAAGACCTCTAAGAGCTGAATATAGTTATTTTCTGCAGTAACTTAGATGATCACATGAGCTGACCAGTACATGAAAATACTTGTGATTGCAGATCCACTCTACACAGAGGTAAGTAGGCTGGGACAGAGTAAAAAGCACATCCTGAACAAATACTTTTATATAGTGCATTTTTTCATTTTGAACATAAATGTTCAGCAGTCATTAGACAAGTTTTTGTACCCACAGAGAGAAATCCCCATCTCATCTGTGCCAGAGAAAGCTGCACGGCCAGGCATTATGTTTTATTTTTATCCATAGCTTAAGAACAGAAGACCTCAGCACTGCACCTCAGCAGGGCACTTCAGTGATTTTTTGAGAACCATGAAATTTGTTTGCAAGCCATGCTGCCCTTTCCAGCTGAGGAAGGTGGTAGTACCTGAAAACTTTGTGCAAAACCGCAGCTTGTGAACTACTATTCTTTCCTTGGCGCATTCAATTTATTATTCACACATTCAGAGGTGGGAAGAAAATGACAAGATCACAAGTAAAACTAATGGAAGCAAGTCCTAGAGGTGTACACAGCTACATAATGTTGTCTGTAATTTCTCTTTCATGTTTCTGCATCAATCTCTAAATTATTTCCCTTTTTTCTTATGGAGGAAAAACCCCATAGAAGGAAACAACTGAATTTCTCACCCTCAGAAGAGGTTTTATTCCTGACGGTTATTCAGGTAGCAAGGAGCTTATCCACACATGCAGAGAAAGTTACAGACCTGTAGTGAGCTCCTGGAAAATCATGACAGGATTTCATGGAAGGAAATGAAATATCAAAAATTGAAATGGAAGGGAAGGATTGGGAATTAGATGAAATCTTAAGATTTCATTTCCATTCATGAAATGAATTTTAACTTCATGAAAGGAAATGAAATGACAAATCAAAGAATGAAATGAAATCAAATGAAACTTCACAGAATGGAACTAAAAGTAATGAAATGAAAAAAGAAAAAAAAGAAAATAAATTAAACATAATTAAATGAAATTAAATGAAATCTCGGGATTTAATTTCCTTTCATGAAATGATGGCTATTTTAGAAAGGAAAAAGTTTTCCTAGTCCTCTTGGCTCTTTAATGTATGGCAGTGATTGTTCCTGGCCAGAGCACGAATGCTATTGGCAGTAGCTATTATTTTAAATACCATGGATGTGCTCAGTGTGACTGGACTTGCAAATTGGATTAAGTCCTCAGGCATAATATTTCTGCTGAAGTGCTTCCTCTATCACCTTCCCACCTAACTGAGGTAATGAATCATATCAAAATCAGAGTGCCATTTATTAAGGTGTACTTAAAGGTCTGTGGATGTGTTTTTTCTCAAACGCTAAGCAAATAGTAGTTTGTCCTTTAAATCCCCAATTATAATAATGGAGAATTAATGTCAGTTAAGATATGATTCATCTGTTCACTTCTGCAGGATTTTACTAACTTTTTTTATTTCTATATGTAACTCCAGAGAAGCAGAGAGACCAAAGTCATTCTCTCACTGTTAAAAGACATAAGGAAAGGGAACATCTATAAATACCTCTGAGATGATGTACGGCATGCACAAAGCAAGCAGCTGTGTACTGCTGAGCTGGATGACATGGTTAGGGGTCCAGATCTCAGCTCTAACTATGAAAATTGCATTATTTGTGCCTCCTGAGAGGAATAAACAATGTCTAGATAAAGAGGGAGGACAGAGCAGCTGCTAGCTTTAAGCTCTATGTAATTTATTTACCTTCAGAGTGCCATGGGCTCGTTAGATTGGCCAGTGTCACAATCAGCAAGTGTGCCAGTGGGCTAACAGTTAATCCCATTAGCATTAGCTGCTTAGTTTCTAAAACTGGAACCCAAATACTGGATGACTGTCTTGCTCAGCTTCATTATTTTAGCTAGACTTCTCCTTCAGATTTGAAGGACTACACAGCACGAAAAATAAATTCTCAAAAGAAATTAGGTTGGCGGGGAAAGAGTTTCTCTTCACCTTTTCAAACTGCCTGCACAGAACAGCATGTGTTTGCCATGCAGAACGAGAGTGCAATCACAGTACTTAGATAAATGGCTTTCTAAATTGGCAGTTTAAACAAACATTTCAATAGGATCCTGCTTGAATATACCTATTATACTAATTTCAAACCATAAAAAATACTAACCTCCTTTTTATGCTACGGTACTTGTACAGGTTTCAGGAAGAAAACTTTGTTTCCTGTGTTTCTATTTATGCTCTTCCCCTTTCAAGAGTCAATCAGAGTATTAAAATCATAGAGTGGAAGCAAATTGAGTAGCTAACATAGATCCCTCTTCACAAGCTCATCTCAGAAATGGTATAAATTCTTTCTGTATCACCCATGTGGTTCTAGGGAGAAGGTATCCTGAATTCTGTAGCACACACATTAGCCTTACTACCTTAGCCCCTACACTGTTGTTCACAGGTTCAGGAAGATAACATGCCTTTGAAATTCAGTTTGGAGGGGTTTTTTTTAACAAATGTAACCGCAATTCACTCAGTAGCAATCAGACTTTGTGTGCAGGAGGCAGAGCTGCTGAGGGAGGAGTTACAAAAAAACAACCCAAAAGACGCTTTTTTCCCTCAAAAGGTTGGTTTTGGTTTAAAATGTGAGGTTGGGGAGAAGACTGCAAGCTCTGCACCTGCTGATAGTCCTTGCACTTGCAACCCAAGGCCATGGGGTGTAGTTCCAGCACCTCAGCCCATCTTCTGTGCCCCTCTGGTTATTCCTACACAGGGACTTTTATGCAAAGGTATTGAGGAGAGAGTTTCTGCTGATCTACACAGCCAGGCCAGTGTACAAGAACTAAGATAAGGTAATGTATGCCTGCATTTATTCCACATTAATCTGAGGGCTGATTAAAATCAGAGGAGTGACGTGTGACAGGCAAAAGCCACGTGCAGGCTGTCTGCTAAAGCTGTAGCGAAACAGAAGCAGCACACACTTCTGCAGGTACAGGAGACAGGAGGGGATGCAGCTCAGAGCAGGAGCTGGTCCTGTGTTTTCCAGTTCACTAACAAAAACCAATTTGTGATTCCTATATTTTGCTGTTAGAGGGCAGCAGATATCCCAAGTAAGGTCAGTGGACACCGTGACCTAGTTCTGCCAGGGCTTTGTGGCATTTGCAATGGCCAAGAGATGTTGCCCACACTCCTCTCAATCACTGGCTCTGGTCAGCTTGGAACATTTGAAGTTTTCATTTCTCAGGTTAGTATTTTCCATGTCCTATCTTTCTCAGCTCAGGCTTTTGTGAGAATTTGAACAGTTTGACAACCATCCTCGGGATGGCAATTAATCTAAAATTTATTATTCTGCTAATGCCAGCAATAGTCCTACCAAACATATCTTGAAATCACCTGATGTTTCTAACATTTGGAAGTGAGATTTTTAGAAAAATGTAGTGCTGGACTCTAGACCTATTTTAATTTTTAGAAACATACTGAAATCACAGAACCACAGAATCCTTAGGGTTGGAAGGGACTTCTGGAGACCATTCAGACCAACCCTCCTTCGAGGCAGCGTCATCTGGAGCAGGTGACATAGGAATGTGTCCATGTGGTGTCTGAGTGTCCCCAGAGATGGAGACTCAACAATCTCCTCAGGCAGCCTGTCCCAGTGCTCTGCCACCTTCAGTGTAAAGAAGTTCTTCCTTATGCTGAGGTGGAACTTCTTGTGCTTTAGTTTATGGCCACTGCTCCTCTTCCTGTCACTGGGAATCACTGAATTCTGATAAAATTACTTAAGCTTATTGAATATGTGCTTTTAAAGCTTGGAAGTATTCCATCAATATTGTGCTTTTACTCTCTTTAGCAGGATACCTCCCTGACCTTCTCCTCCTTCATCTCTCATCATACATCTCTTACCTTGGGAGTGGGGGGAAAGCAAGGAAACAATCAAAAAACTGGCCTAGGTTTCTGGAAGCCTTTTAAATTTCAACTTTTTCAATGGTGGTAATTTAACAGTTAATTAAAATATTAATCAAACCTGCATATCCTGACCTAGGATCCTGTGGAAGCTAAGTCCTGCAGATTCAGTTCTACAGTATAGGAAATTTATCTTCAATTTAATTTTTGTCCATTTGACTACAGTGATTTCCAAAGGAAAATGGTCTGTATGCTTAACTCTGATAACTATAAATATTACTCTTAAAAAATTGCATTTAATTGGTTCCTCTGGATTTTTAGTATAAGCAGCAGAAAGTTCAGACCCAAGTCTTCAGAATACAATCTCTCTGGGAAAGTGTAAGCTCTCTCTCTAAAGGTGGCATGCAGAAAAAAAAGGAACAGCTTAATTGTTTACTGACTGCTTGAACTCAACAGCCCAAGAAATCCAATAAATGAATCCAGGAGTCACTGCTGTCATCCCACACCAGTGTCATAGCGGCAAATGTGTGAAAGCTCAATTTGCTTTCAAAAATTACGCAGGCAACAGCATCAAGATCAATCTGGGTTTATTTGTTGTTACTTTACATAAATAACCAAACACGAGACACCTGGAAATGCCACAGTTAGGATCATAGCCAAGACCTGAAAGCACATTTCTCCCCATATCTCATGATTCATCCTCTGCCAACCAAATTTGATGTGTGAGGTAAGAAAGATTATACAGAAACCAAGTCATCCCAAACACATTCCTGCCATATTCTCCATTTGTCCTGTACATGTGAGAGAAAAAGTATCTTCCAGAGAAAGCAGAACATCATTGTATAGGGCATATTGCAATGCACACATGTAAAGGAGAATGGAAGATGTGCACAGGGCTTTAATTTTGACATTTCTGAATCCAGGTGTTTAACTTTTAAAGTGCTTGAGTTACACATTGTTTTAAAAAGCACATCACTTCACCTTGTTGACCCTGCATTGACCCAAGACCTCACAGGTCCTGATTCCTTTACAATAGATTTCAGAAATTCCCACTGATTTGAGGAGAAGCAGAACCAAGCCTGGACGAAGATAATGGAGTGCCTGGGCCACTTTGGAAGCTGCTTCTCACAGCTGGTGGGGAAGTCACAGCCCCCGTGGATTCTCCTCTGGCCACAGCAGCACTTTGATGGCAAGGCCAGCAGCATCTCCCCTGTCTCTTAAAAAATGGAAGGTGTTATTGATATTGCAGCCAAAATCATACATATAAAAAACCACAGATGTTTTATTCCTTTCTGGCTTCTTGTCCTCTAGAAAGTACCACTAAACAGCTTACAGTGAAACTTTCAGTAACTCTGAGATGTATTAAATACTCGAGAGATTTGTTACTGCACAATAACTTCCTAGTGGTAAACACTCAACATAAAATAGCAGCAAAGTCCAGCCGTAACTTGATATTTTAATAAATTAATAATTTTTTTCTTCCAGACAATGAAGATAAAAACCTTTTTAGCAGTGCAGAGATTTAAAAGTTTAGGTCTCATTAAAAATTTGAAAGGCATGCCCATAAATAAATCTAATTAAGTTGACTGATGAAATAAAATATCTTGCTTCAGTGTAGTTTCTTCAGAAATTCCAGGTTTCACCCAAAGGAGATCATTTCCCGTTGGAAGGACTTTACCTACCCCACCATTACTCATTGCTGGATTTATTTAAATAAAAAAATTAGTATCTCTTGTGGGATATGAGGCATCTTGCTGATGAAAAATTATATATAAGGCATGCTGTCAAACTACTTTTCCTTGGTTTTGTTGAGGAGAAAGAAAATTCAGCAATGAACCGATAGAAAACTTTGCTTTGTAAAGGCCACATTTTAATTTGGAGAAAACGGATGCAAACCCTTTGAAAATCAGTGCCCAGCAGCATTAGTTAAGCAAAGCAACTATGGCAAAGGAGTGATCCATTTTAGAAAAGAGGGGGTATTTGATAACTTCATGTGGGCACTTGCAACCCAAGGCCATGGGGCGTAGTTCCAGCACCTCAGCCCATCTTCTGTGCCCTGCTGGTCCTTCCTGCTCAGGGGCTTTCATGCAAAGGCATTGAGGAGAGAGTTTCTGCTGATCTACACAGCCAGGCCAGTGTACAAGAACTAAGATAAGATAAAGTAATGAATGACTGCATTCTTCCACATTTCGCCCTCTGAGTTCAGAATCTTACCTCATCAGATTTTGGGGGTATTTTTGTTTGTTTTATTAACACAAACTTAGGATGAAATCACTGCCTAGAAGTTCAACTTCATCATTCAATAGTCGATAGAAATGTGTGTGTTCAAGAGTAATTTCTTCTTTCTCCTCTTTCCTGGTAAGTCTATTTTGAATACAGGTATTGTTTCTTCCTGTGATTTTACCCTTCATAGATTGCTATTGCTTTGGAGGAATTATTCAGAAGCTTTCTGCTATACAAATAATTAGTGATCTGCCCAAAAAAGAAACCTTCAACATTTACCTCGTTTTGGCCTGCTTCTCTTGGAAATCCTGCCCAAACATATCAGCCTGATTAAACATACTTAATATAAATGTTTCCTTATAAATAAAGAAAATGAAGAAAGTCAGAGGTTTGGAGGTACAACATCCACTCACAACTCCAATATTTAATAAAGACCTGTCACAAGGGGTGTTACTGAAGTGTAGTCTGCAGAGAGGAGTGTGTCTTGAGAAATTTTTCATCTGGACAGTAACTGGGGGCTTTTCTTACAGGCTCAGCCTAAGTAGAAGATAGGTTTGGGGTTGAGAGAAAGAGAGAGCCTAGAGCTCTCTCTGCATCTGCAATGGGGCTGGAAAAGAACACCCAAAGGGAAGTGTGGGCTGTGGAGACACCTGGGTTGTAAAAGCCTTTTTCCCTGGTAATGGCTAGTTGCCATTACCATTGCCATGTGTGGAAGGATAATCCTCAGATTATGGTTATTTTTAGCGGTAGGATTCAGGTTGGGGTTGAGTGTAAGCCTAGAGCTTCATTGGAGTGGGTCTGCAAAGGGGAAAGCATGAGCTGTAAAGAGGGCTGGGAGAAATTTTTTAATGGGAAAGGTAGTATGGGGTGAACATCAGCCAGGACAGTGAAATTGTCTGCTCTCCTGTCCCATGAAGATAATACTCAGGCTCAGTGATTGTAATCTAGTGTTGTGCTCTTTCCTTTTCTGACATTTCTGTGGATGGTTAATAAGAACAACCTATTTGAACAAAATATCATATGGTTAAATATGCCAACATCCTGAAGACCCAGGCCCCTGTACCAGTTTTATTCTAACCAGTTAAAGGAATTATTTATTACTTCACTAAGTATCTTACTTTTCTCTTAAGCATTTCTGCCTGACCTGGTAATTTAAGAACTCATTCCTTTTTCCCAGTCTCCTGTTTTTCAAGTCCTTTCCTAATCCACTTCTTTATTTTCCTGGTGCACAGGTATTACACCAAGGTCAGTGATAGCAACAACTGAGCTGTATTTTTGGTATGCATTTAGTGGTATTAAAGAAATTAGTTCATGACTACAGAAACAGCTCTTTACTAGCAGCAGGAGTAATTTGTTTCATCTGCAAGCAGAAGAGAAAATGTCAATGTGCTAACTGGCTTGTTTTTTGGGGTTTTGCTTGGTTGGTTGATTTGGTTTGGCTTTGTTTAAACTGAAAGAACTCAGAAGAAAAAGGAAAAAGGAAAAAGGAAAAAGGAAAAAGGAAAAAGGAAAAAGGAAAAAGAAAAAGAAAGTTTCTCTGTACCAGTTTCTCTGTAGAGTCTGAGGCTGTCCTGGAATAATTCTGTAGGAGGTTCACTGAAACCAGCCTGCAGGTGGAGAATTAACAGTGATGCTTTCTCAAATAAAAGCTTCAACCTGCAATACAGATAAAAACACCCTTGGATTTTCATAGTGTGAATATCAGATGTGAATATCACATCAGATGTGAATATCACCGCTGGTACTTACCTCCTGTGAAAATAAAGCTTAAATCTGAATAGAGTAGATAGCAACAATTTTCCTTAATGCTTTTTAGCCAGTGGACATGCAAACAGAAAGCTTTGGAGACGTGTGCAGGTGCCCGTGGGCATTTGTAGAATGCAGCAGACCTTCAGGAAGCAGAATCATACAAAACAACAGCATGGGCTTTTTGTTTTCAGGCTGATAGGAATAAAAGAAGAATATTAAATAAAGAAAAACAAATATTAAATAAACAGAAAAGAAAGAAACATCCATTGCTTTGTGGCAGATCCAGGAGCTTCCTCCAGAGGAGCCCTTACTCCATGCAATCTAAGCTGCCACACGCCTGCTGTTGCAAGCATGGCAGGGCTGCAGCAGATGCAGAGATGATTCTTCCCCTGGCAAAGCTTTCTGTGAGGTGTTTTAGGCTTGGTTATGCATCACAGATAGCATAGAATGAAAGCCTGGAACGTGCAGCTGCTCTTGGGGTATGCAGGAGCACATTGGTTTGGGAGAAGGAGTGGGACCTGGCCTGAGGCTGCTCCCTGGCCTGGCTGCTCTCTCCAGACATGTCCACCTTCACCCCTCACCACAAAATGTGCTCAAGTAATTTCTGAAAAATGGAAGCAGTGAGGATAAAAGAGCAGTTGATCATGACTTTTAGAAGGTATTTTTATTGTTTGGATACCCTGACCTAGCTGAATGTAGAAATATAATTTGAGCAGACAGCCAAAATACCCACTAATTAACTTTAACTTCCTCCAGTGTTACCCCAGGAGCAGACTGTAGCTGGAAATAATTAGTTATAGGAGAGCTCTAAAACTTTATTGTTTCGTTTTGTAACTACTTTGTCCTAGTTGACTACAGTTTGGAGCCAAGGGAATGAACCTGTTTGCACTTTGCTGCTAACGCTGGCCTGCCAGGAAGAGCCTTCTACGGCTGCGTTTGTGCAGACGGGAGCAATGTGCCTCAAATGTCAGGTCATTACACCAGATTAAATGAGAGACACTGAGTTTTACAGACCACCAGCAGCATAAAAGCCTACAGCACACAAATGTAAACCAGCAGATGAAGCACATTCCCTCAACCCAGGGAGCAGAGGCTGAACTCCCGCAAGCAAAGATTGAAAACACTTTTCATCCAGAGTTAGAAAAGGAACAGAGACAGCAATGCTCTTTTGCCTCTGTACAAGGCTGTTCCAGGTATTACCCCATAACCCCTCCAGAAATCAAGGACAGTTTTACTTATGATCCTTACAGGTGGCAGGCTGGGCTTTTATTTTCACAAGGGGAAGATTAAAAGATTCAATACAGGTGTACTAAGATCACACAGCTGCATTTATTCCTCTTCCCAGGGAGACGGGAGCTCCCCCATCACGACCCACTGCCAGCTCCTACAGAGGAGATTTCCTTTCTCTTTTCTTTGGATGGATGAACAAAAGGGAGGAAAAGAAACCCAGTGCAAATAGAGTGATTTAGGGAAACCAGAGATATCCTGGGCAAGCAGGGAAGTAAACTTGCACCAGTACTCCAATTGGGAACAGTTGTCTTTCTTTGGAGTCCGGAAAATCTGCTTTTGGACTGACAGCACTGTTCGTATGATTTGGGGCTTTTAATTGCTCTAAATGTCTAATCCTGCATCTTCTCCACACACTCATGTAGCCAATGTCCCATCCAACCTGCAAAGACTGCAACAACTTGTGTTTTCTAGAGCTCCCAATGCCTCCCATGCCTTTTAGCAATTGAGCTGTTGCCAGCAGGCACTTCAACCACAAGGGAACCTGGAATATAACTGTGCAACCCCCTGAACTTTGGAGATCTGTTTTACTGTTTCTCTTTCTGCGACATGGCAGAAAGTCCCTGCTCAAACAACTCCTAAATGCATGAGGTCTTTTTCATTTTACGAGCATGTGTATGCATTTCTCACCATGAGGCAAAACTCCTCAGCACAGTTACACTGTTTTACTGGTTCCAGATCAGGTCACTGTGCAAAGGGAGCCTGGGAAGCTGGCTCAGCAGGCCCTGGACTGAGAAACACATCTCTACTGTTTTCTAAATGTTAATTTTCAGTCCACCTGCACCTGTTCTGAACCACAAACCCCACCTCTCCTGAAGGGAAGATGGCCCTTATCCTCCTTCCTTCTTAGCACCTCTACAACTGCACTGCCCTCCACACCTGAATAAGAGGCAAGCCTTGAGTGTTGCTCTTTTATTACCCAAACCACATCCCCATCCCTCTCAAAAGCACAGCTTACCTCTTCCAAAGAGAACTCCCTTCTTGACTGCAACATTCTCCACTCCCAGTTTCAAGCTCCCACCTTTGTCTCAGGTGGGTGTAATTTAGGTTTAACACCGGCTTTTGTTTGATTTCTTAGGGTTTTTGGTGAGATTTTCTTTTAACTTTGAGCCTCTATTATTCAAAGTAAATTAGTAGGCAAGGCATCACTATAAAAAACCCTCCTCCATGAAAAGTAGGTTTTATTTCATTTTCACTACAAAGCTGACAGTCGTGTTGCCTTTCCTCTTCTTTAATTAAGTCCAGAGTCCTTCTGAACTTTATTTAATTATATTATAACAGCACTATAGGAAGTGATCTTATTTGATAATTTAGAGTGATCTCTCTTGAAACGAACTTCAGCATGTTTTGAAATTCTCTCTTGAAATAGAGTTAAACAGTGCCACTTCTATCCAAATCTACTCCGTACGGAGGGAAGTTCTTTGCCTGTTTAATAGATGTTATATCTTGGAAACAGATTTTTCCTCAAATTGGGGAAACACTTCAGCTCCATGTGGCCTTTCTCAGCCCTGGCAGAAGGGGCTGAAGCAGACAGCTATGCCTCAACTCTCTTCATTTTTGGAGAAGCACCTTCATTAGCTTTCTCCTCCACTGCACTGCACAGGCAACCTCAAGTCTGCCCTCTGCACTGCACCCACAGGATTTTTGTTTCCACAAACTCACGCCAAACCACTGTTGTACTCTAATGCTGCACATCAAAATAAATCCAGAAGTCCTTCCACAGTGATGCTCCACCATCAACAAATTCCTGCATGAAAACTCCCACAGAAGCACTTCACCACCAACAAACTCCTACAAGAAAAATGCTGCAACAGCATTACCCCATAGGCAAATTTCCACTTGAAGATTTCCACAGGCATATTCTGCCATCAGTGAGGTCCTACCTGAGAACATTTATGGTACCACTAAGATTTCCATGAGATGCTATCAAGAAATGATTCTGTAGCACCCCAAGCACAAGAGTGCCACACTGCTCAGACTGCCAGGGGGTGCTGAGGAGTCCTCTCCTTCTCCCAGGGAACAGGAGGTTTGGCGAGCTCAGGTCCCCTCACTGGTGAGGAGAAAGTAACTCTCGCCTTCATTACATCATCTCAAGCAGCCACCTGGTAGATCAGGGATGTGAGAACCAAAAGAAAAGCACTTTTAAACAGTGGGTTTTTTCCAGGCTAAGGGAATGAAACATGCAGCCTGCCATGGCCTGCCCTCCCAGCCATGCTGATTCTGCACCTGGTGAAGGCAGGAGCTGCCCCATCCCGCAGGGGAATGTCCTGCAGAAGTGTGGGCATGCCACACACCGTAGTTACTGATGCTGAAAATTATTTCAGGCACAGAGGGCAGTGACAGAATAATTTCTGGGGTCAGCTGCCAGTGCTCATACGGATGTTTTGCTTGCCCAGTGGATTAATAGGAGGGGGTTGGATTCAATCTCAGCTGTTAATCCTTTCAATGTCACAGGAAGCAAACACATCTATTTTCTATTAAGGTGGGTTGTAAGGTTGTGTGGGCCGACCCTTTTTCAAATTGTACATAATTCCCTCTTTCCAAGGTATCCTGGGACAAGCATTGATCCCAGGAAGAGCTGAGAGACATCGCTGCCCCACAGAAAAGGTGCATTTCTATTCTCAGAGAAAACATCCTCTTCCCTTAGTGCACAATAGCAGGCTTGGGCAGATGATGGATATGAAGCAGCATCACAGAAATTTGTTGTCAAAGCCAATACCATGTCTTTATTTTCATTTATAAAGGCAAATGTAGCTGCTCTGTAACACTACACAAAAAAAATAGTTTTCAGAAATCCTACATTAAAAAGTCTCCATTTATCAGATTTCTAGATAGGCAACAGTGAGAGAAATTTTCTCTTTAAAAACGTATTCAAAGCATTAAAAGGCATTTCTGTCAATGATTGACTACTGAATAATGTACCTGTCTCTAACAGTTTTGGAAATAAAATAATTACTTTTTTCTTCACTTAAGTTATCTATAACCATTACATTTTAATTTATAGTTTTAGCATTTTTTCTGAGTATGAACTCATTTAGTTATCCTGTATAAATTGATAAAGCCACAGTCTGCTCTTTTAGCTCAAAGCAGTTCCTTGTTTTTGTCCATGTTGAATTTTGATAATTCTTCCTTGTTTTTCCATTCACATCAATGTATTCCACTGCTGTAGTTCATGGTACTTTATTACTGACAGACTGAAATTCCATTTGACAAATACCAAAACTAAACAACCCACCCATCAACTTACACATTAAGTCAATTTATTGATGTGCATCAAGTTTGACATATTGCCTATCATTCACTAAGCTGCAGTTAGAAGGACAAATCTGCTATTTATTCTGTAATCCCTTCAGCTGGAGATCAGACATCTGTTTGTTAAGCAATTTTTTACAGAAGCATGGAGAAGCCTTCCTGGCACCCATGTAGTTAAAGTATATTCCCAACTAAATTTCCATTTTTCTGGTAAAGTCTATCCACTTGCTCTGTGACTTAAAATATCTTGCAGTGGTCACTGACTACAAATCATGTGTCACACGTGTCTTTTTTCCGAGCTCTGTTTTGCCTGATTTATTGTGAAAGGCGAGGAAGGAGTTACTGTAGCTATGGACTTGAATAAAATTCAGCCTTGTCTCACTTAAATAGCAAGTAAACTGAGAGCTAAAATAAATATCAACTATATCTGAGATTCAATAGCTATTAACCTTCTTTTATAAAACAAAAAAAAAATCTGTGCACATTTACCTTTGGTTAGCAATTTGTTTTATCTCAATTTTTAATTTTTTTTGTTAAAGAATCAGCTGCAGGAGACAACAAGTGCCAACACTTCCAAGGTGAACCTTGAGAACCTGTGTTTGGTCCCTGCTTGAAAGGGCTGCTACAGTAAAACACTACCCTAGACCTAAATTATCCACCCTTCAGGTGGCTTTTTAGGCATCTAAGCAGTATCTACCAGTGCCATGATGGGAACAGGAGCAAGTCACAGTGAGCTCATAAGCAGGTTCCCTTTTCTCTATGCCCCCAGGCTCTAGAGACAGCATCCTCTGTACCTCTGAATGTGGTCTGAGAGGAGAGAAGGACACTGTCAGAAGTAGCTGTTTCAATTCCCTTGGAAATTGCATTCCTGGTTTTTGAGGAAGAGCATACCAAGGAGTGCAAGAACTGACTGCAGGGCTATGACCAGCTGCTGGGACAGTCCCTGTGGTCAGGGGTTAAGGTGAGCAGGGAGTTGTTATAAGAAAAACTGGATCTCCATCCTTTTAATTCAAGGCATGATCATGACATTCTGATTAACAGAATTACAGAGCTGAATGTACTATATCCTTTTGCCTTGGTGGTTTATGGGTTTAGGGGATTTTTTTGTTGGCTGTTTTGTTGTTGTTATTTTGGGGTTTTTTGTTTGGGGTTTTCTTATTAGTCGTTTGGGGGTTTTTTGTTTTGCCACTTAAGGTTTCATAAAAGTAAATTGCATGAGCTTCAAAATGTAAAGCTTAAGCTTTAAAAAATACATGGGTACTTATACACACGTGCCTTATAAGCATATTTGAAGCAGAGCTATGACCACTACTAAAAAATTCTGGCCAGATCCTCAAGAGGTATTATGTCTGTGGAGCTACACCCATGTACATTGCTTTTGGGTGGAGACCAAAGAATCCAATGACTTCTGAAATTAATCTGGTAATGATACTGCAACCATATTAAAAAGAAACAAACAGCTCCCCTGCCAGGTGCTGTTGGAATGTCTTATCAGTCTCAGCAGAGGCCAAAGACTGAGTGAACTAAAACATTATTCCTAAGTACAGGCTTGTAAATTCCAGACTAAGAAACACTAGAAGATACAAAGAAACTTCAGCTTGCAAGAAATGATAAGATGAGCTTCCAGAGTTTCCTCTCAATTGGATAAAATCTTATCTGTGAACCAAGCACCTCACAGTGGAATTTAATTCACACACAGATGTGGAGAACACAAGGCAATTCAGCTGGGTCATTTTGTTGTTTGACCAAAGACAAAGAAGCGTCAGTCCAGAAAACCGAAAACTTCCTGGAAATTACTCTTTCCATTTTTTGGCCCAATTTAACTCAAGGCTGAAGCTGTGAAGCTGTATGGGAGTATTTTATAAACCTATCTGAGAGCATGATGCAGGTTTCTATACACATTTATGCAGAACATCTTGCATAGAGCTCTACAAACAATGACTTAGATCCTGGTCATGCACCAGCTATGTAAGCAAATGTGGCAGCAGCTCTGTTTCAGTAATAGCTGGCACCAAGATCATCCCAGCTTAAGAAGAAAGGAATGTTGGCCAGGCCATCAGAAGGAGAATTATTCCCCAGCCTGTTTCTAGTCACAGAATCACAGAATAGTTTGGGTTGGACGGGACTTTTAAATGTCATCCTGAAATGAGCAGGGACATGTTCAAATAGAACAGGTTGCCCAGAGCCCTCTCCAGCCTGGCCTCGGATGTGCCCAGGGCATCTACCACCTCTCTGGGCAACCTGTTCCACTGTTTAGCACTCTCATTATAAAAAAATTTATTCCTTATATGTAATCTTAATCACCCTCCTTCAATTTAAAACTGTTACTTCTTGTGCTATCACAACAGGCCCCACTGAATGTTTGTCCCCAGCTTTCTTGCAGCCTCCCTTAGGTACTGGAAGGTGCTCTAAGGTCTCCCTAGAGCCATCTCTTCCCCAGACTGAACAACCCTGACTCTCTTGGCCTAGGAGAGGTGCTCCAGCCCGCTGTGCATTTTTGTAGCTTTCCTCTGGAACCACTTCAACAGGTCCATTTCCAAAGCCCTGTTTGTCAGCGGATTTGTATCTGTACTCTTGCTTTACAATGATCAGTCTCTTCAGGCGAGAAAAGCACAAGAGTTACAAAGTTTCCACTGTAGAAAAGACCAGCTGGTTGAATTAATGCTAGTGCCACAAGATGGTGCTGGACAATTCATTGTCACAGGTCGTAGAAGCTTTTATTTGTTGCCTTTGTATGTTCCCTGACTAAACCCTTCCCCAGCTGGAAGTTTACTCTGAAAATCAGCACTGGCTGGCTGTATGGGGATACACAAACGGGCTGGCACGTCACCCACGCTGGATAACAGGGTTTCCTGTTTTATGCTTTTCTGGGGTTGCTTCGCAGTTGTGCATCCCAAGATGCTCTCATGGCAGGTCAGCAAAGCTTTTATCCTTCTATGGAAAAGCCCTACAGATTAATAGCGTTTTCCAAGACCCTCTGTTGGTCACAGCAACCCAGGATGGTGACCTGACAGCACAATGGAATTTTCATGGCAATTATGATGCTTTTTTGTTTTGAAAGAGAAAAAAATCATATAAGCAGAAGCTATATAATTTCATTCAATTTTTTAAAAACTCTAGAAAAAAGGCATCTTGGAAAAGAGATTACCTGCCTGTTACAGGCTGTAATGCACTCATGAACAGAGCAATATGGTCATTATTTTTTTCCACTAATGCATTTCTAAAATGAAATCTCTGGCATTGGGAAGTTTAATGAACCATTTCTGACATTTCCAGTCCATGACTGATAATACTGCTAATATTTCCTAAACAAAGGTTTAGGAAAAAAATGGAGAGAACATTAAAACTTTTAGGTCAGATTCTCAGTGAGATTGACGGACCTACAAAGATTTAACATGATTGCAGATTATGCCCCGAAGTATAACAACCATTTCATTCATATTCTTACGAATTTGATGGAGTTTGGATTGGGATTCTGAAAAAAATATTCTGTATTTTATAATGGAAACCATCCAATGTTAATTTCTGCCGGCCAGGCTGTTCCCAGCCTGGCTCGCAGGTTAACGGGGTCCGATGCCCACGTGAACCAGCGACTGAATTGATGGTAACTGAGGTTTGCGTGCCTCAGTTTACCAGTGCAGCCCAACGCCTCCTCACAGCATGTAGGCATGCTGTAGCCAGCAGCGGAAGGTACGGAGAAAAGAGTGGAAACTCTGTCAGCTTCATTCCAAGTTTATTTTCTCCTGCCCTCGAGAGGGCAGGGGCCAGTTAGCTTGAAGGGAAGCTAAAACAGAGACCCCGGTTTGCTCTCTGGCAGTCAGTTTTAAGGGATTACATCATCAGGTAGAGATAACAGAATTGACCAATCATAAAAGGAGGACACACGGTGGTAAACCAATAAAGACCCCCCAGGGGAGGAACAATATCAAACTAACAAGTAACAAGACAGCTAGAGGGTATTTCAAATCACGCTGGCCTGTTACAGGACTTGAAACTTCTGCGAGTGACATGCAAGGGGTATATTGCTATGCTATAGGACAGCAACAATCCAAATCTGGAATTTTGAAGTACAGAGTGTTTATGTTCCTATCTGAGCTTGAGGAGCACATCCTATCTTTAATCTGTGGTGCTTCTGTGCTCACAGGATTTGCAGTCTCCTTTCCCACAGACAACACCTCCTACAGGCTCTGTTTCCAGCTGCTCTCCTGATTTTATAGCCAGTTGACCCAGGACAACATAGCAGACACAGACTTTTTAATATTGCATCTGCACTTGTTTTTTTTCCTTAATGGTGGAGATGAGTGGTTTCAGTGGCAAAAAGAGTAAGTGGTCCAGTTCCACTTTCAGCTCCACTTTGGAATATGGTAGTCATCTCTTCTCCTACTTCAGTTTTACACCTCTGCACTGTCACAGAGCCTTTTCCCCAAGCTCCATGCCATCTGCTAAGGTGTATGATGAAAGCAGAAAGGGTGTGACTTTTGTTTATAGCCAGCAGTGCTCCCAGGACAGTGCTAGTGATGTTAAAGAGGGGAGATTAAAACCCAGTGGTCAGTATTTGATGAAAATATTGACTGTATTTTCTATATGCAAAGTTACAATGATTTGTATTTATCAATAAAATCGTACAGGGCAGCCTCATAATGTTTTATTAAGATAAGAACACATTATTTTCTCAGACCAAAAGACAGAGAAATTTGGACATAGAAAATTCAGGAAAATCATTAAAAAATTAACTGGGTCCATTGTCATATCTAAATTCCTGGATTTCCAGTTGTCTGTCCATTCATTTCACAGTTTGTACACACTGCATAGTATCAAATGAGAATTACTTAGTGTTTAACATACCACTTTAAACAACCCAGTCAACAGAAAAATCAGCAGCTCACAAACTAGTAATTCCAGATCTATTTTCAAACACAGGCAATGAAATATTTTTCCATAGCTTCTTATTACTGATTTATTACTACTTAGTAATTTTTCACTAATTAATGCAACATTTTTTGGTTTTAAAAAATCTATTATGTAAATGCAGTATCAGTTAGACTTATTGCAACCAGAAATACTGGTAAGAATACAAATGTTCCTAAAATGGCATTATGGTAAATAAAGAGTATTTTTTCCCAGGCATTCTGCTGTGCATGTGTTGCAGGGTATGAGGTTGGTTTTCCTCCCTTTACTTCTCAGTGTGGATGGCAAAACACATTACTTGGTTTCTATTGTTATTCTAAAAGAAGATGGAAACTTGCTAGATTGCTACATAAATAAAACTAAATTTCTAATCTTAAGAATGACGTGTTTTCCTAAGCACATTCAAGTTCACAATTTTACATGGATTGCAACAGATTCTTAATGGGAGTGAGAAGCTTGGTATTTGCATAATGTCTTCTGTACCAACTGTCTGGCTTCTGGAAAATGTGGTGGAATATTCATACTCCCCACCCTCTGGGAGCGATACAGTTATTGTGGCCTTCTGACTTGTGTAAATTACAGAATAAAATCTGCATTCAAAGTCATTCACAGTGCTCTTACACTGTCTGTCACTGCTGGAATATCTGCTTGGTTTAGGATTCCCTGGCTCTACAGGAGCCTAAGGTGGCCTTAAAGAAAATTAAACTCTTGGCCTAATGCTTTGATCATCTCACCAGTCTTTCCACTGCATCATCCTTCCAACTGCCTAACCAAAGCCAATGGGAGGGAAAAAATCTAGGATTTTGCATGCTGATGAATTTATCATGACACTTGTTACAAAGCTATTGTTATGATATTTCCTAAATAGACCTGGCTATGAGTAATGAAATAGTCAGGAGCTAATGCTGTGACACTTCCTGCCTCATCCTTGGCATGTTTAGAAATTTGGTGAAGCCACATCTCCTTGTGATTTCCATAGGAATGACCAAGCCAGCCACGATCCTGCCTGCCCAGGTCCATGGCATGAGGCAAGGGAGTGCTAAGAGATGCCGAAGAGACTCCGTATTTCAGGCTGGATTTTCTGTTTTACTCAAACATGCAAATTGCTTATACCTAAGCAAAACAAGTAAAAACCCTGTACATATGGGTGGGATGTAGAGTCACTTTCTACCACTGCATTTGTTGGTGTCTGGCTTGATCCTTCCTCGGCTGGTTGTCCTCGTGCAATTGTTTGTGTCCGTGTGGGTTTGCTCATGTCCATTACGTACCGTAGTGTACCATTCTCAGGGAGCACACTCTGTGAAAAAGCATGCTGAGAACGAGGTTTGGGTCTCCAAGGGAACATTCACAGAACTTTGGGGATCATTAGAACCTGTTCCTAATTATGTGCAACCACCACCGAGGTTGTATAAAATCTGGGGTGGGTGTGTGCTAAAGGTATAAGCACTTCATACTGCTGGGGGTATTGTTGTTACACCAGATAATGTGCACCATCACAACGCTGACTTAAAACTTGTCTTAGCAGAGTGTAATATATGACTTGGAGCAGTCATTGAAAACTCTTTGTGAATACTGTGGCAAAGGCTAATGTAAATAAAGGGAGATCAAAGCAAACTTTGAAGTAGGAATGGAGCCTGACATAGCTTAGCAAGATGTACTGTACTTAGGCATAACCCAACAAACTGGAAATATTTCATTTTCAATTTCCTGTCCAAGATATAAGCCTTAATTTTTTTTTTAATTATTATTTTTATTGTCCATTTTGGTTCTCACTGCCATTAAGTACAAGCTGTGCTGGCAACTTCTTTTACAAGCTTTTCGTAAACATATGGGCTATATTTTCTTTTTGTAAACACTGTTGATAGTGCTTTATCATACAGCAGAACAGTGCAGTTTACCAGCTCCTCTACACATGGAGAATGCTGTCAGCTCCCCCACCAAACCACGGTGCAGCAAACTGCTGAATAAAGAGAAGGTGGTGGGATGTAAGTGCAGCAGCACACTCATCTCCTTTCATCCGTCCCTATTTCCATCTTTGTGTAGCACCTCTCATACAAGCTACAGTGCTGCAAGCAGCTCTGCCAAGTCCCATTCTCCAGACCTGTCAGATATGCTCAGAAGGGGCTTATCTCATGTTTCCAGCCATATATGTCAACTCAGGCTCTTGAGGGAAGCAACACCTTTGAGTCTGATCCACACAGGTCTTCTTAAGCCTCAGTCACCAATGCTGGAGGCCCTATGGGACAATACTTCTGCCACTATGGCTATTCAGTGTCTATGGATTGGGCTTTTTTCCTGCTTGTCAATCTACATGGGAAGGTGAATGAGCATCAACTGCAGTGCCTGCTACCCTTACACACAGTCCCACACCTGAAGGCACATTCCAGCCAAAGTGATTTCTCACTAACTCGTGCAGTGCAGCCTGTCCACCACTGGGCTATAGCAATGAGCTGGAGAGCAGGCAGAGTCACTCAGGGTGAGTTAGGTCTGCTGGAGACAAGTCTGAGCAATCCCCTCCAAACACTAAGCTGGGTTTCTCCAGGACCCTCCTGTATCCCATCTGACACAGTAATGGGCATCTTTTATTGCTGCCTGATAGACAAAATACAAGTGACTTTGATTTATTATTCGTCAGGCCCTTAAAAATTACCTCTAATAATATTCTTCTTTGCACAGAGAGTGCTGGCTCCACTCTCCTCCTCCTCTGGAGGTGTGAAAGTGGCAGAGATGTCCTGCTCTGTCCATTCCTGGAATCCTGAAAGGACGTGGTGCTGGGGGAGTAGCGTGGCTGCCCTGGACGGAGCAAGATGATAAAAAGCAGTCTGGCAGCCACTTGCCTCCAGCTCTCCTGGCTGCCCTCCCAGCTGAAAGCAGAAGCCACAAGGTAGCAGAAAACTCCTTTACGTTCCCAACACTTCACTCAGCTGCAGCCAGCAAAACACCTGGAAACTGAGACCCCATTTTGAATAGTTCCTTAGCATAACATGAGCACAACCACCACAAAAAAAGCTCTGGGTCTAAGTGATTCCCAGTACAACAGCTATTGCATGCACACTGACATTTCCAAATAGACCTAGTCCCTTGTGGAGATTAAAGTAAATCCCACAGTATTTCATTCTAGCTATAAACCTAAATAACAACAAATCTGGGTCTGCTGTATAATATTAAATAACTCCCCCCTTACTTTTTTCTTCCCTTTGTCAAAGAACATCATAAACTTTGACAGCCAAGTGCTCAGAAATAAGGAAATACTAGAATGCCAGCTGTTCTGCTCATACAGAAGAGTGGCCAGCCCCTAACACACTGCACCACTAGCTGGATTAATTGCATTACATGCTCTCTTCTAGAGAAACCATACCCAGCTGAGCAATCTCAGGGCTTGCACTCAAAATGCTGATTGCTGGGTCAGTGCTTTCATTATTAGGGGTTCATGGTGGAAACACAAACCACGAGAGCAGAGAGCTCTCGTGGTTTGTACAGCTCAGCAGAACACACAGACTGTTCAGTTGGAATGTATTTTATTAATACTGAGCATTCACTTCACGCACAGATAGCTTTGACATTGTTGGCACTTAAGTAACAACTAAAGCCCCTGTTATCTAGCGGGATTTTTTTTGTTTTTTAAAGTGTTTTTCAAAGGCATCTCCCTTTGCGATATGAGGTGGTTTTGTATCATCTCTCTGCCTTAAGGGATGTGGTCTGATTGGTGTATCGCTGCTTGTAGGAAGCCAGGCTCTGGGGATGCAGCTGTGTTGCCAGAAAGTCTGCACACTATAGACAGATCTGTTGTGCACTGCCAGTAAGTTGTGGCTGTGACTACGTCCCCAAGGGGTCCCGAAAGGTTTTGAACCGTAGGTGTATCTCTGTGCTGCCAGAAAGAATGTGGTTGTGGATGCCTTTGTCTGTAGGGATGAAAAGCTGTGGGCTGCTGGTATATCAGTATGTGCTGTAATGAAACCTGTGCACAGAAGGTGTATCCCTCTCTTCTGCTAGAGGTCTTCAGGCAATTCCAGAGCTGTTTGTCTCCACAGCATTTGGGACATTCACTGCTCTATTTGCCCTGGCACATCCACATGGTAATAAAGTTGTAGGTGTGATAATACATTTGTGCCAAATTACTCACTGTATCAGCATATGCGCCATCCCTCGGAGGAGCTCAAGATGATTTGAAATTCCTAATTAAGCTTCCTACACTGGAGACAATTAAGGATTATTATGCCCATTTGATAGATGTTGTTGCCATGTTCCCTGGAAGGCCTGTGCGCTGCCTGCCAGGGGTGCACGTAAAACTCTCCGTGCCCATTCTGGGTCCCCAGTTTGCTCTTCACCAATGACACTGATATTGATAGCAGTCAAAACTCTGCACAACGAACAAATCTTGACGCTCAGGGCAAAGGGAGCTTAGCTGGCCTGTACACAGCAAACAGAGAAAATACCTCACACATTCATTTTCTTGCCTTCAGGAGCAGCAACTTTTGCCTCAAGGACAAACCCCAAGAGACTGCCCAGACTCTTGCAGAGCCTGAGCAGCCTCAACACTCCTAAATATCAATTTCGGTGTGACTTTGTAGCACAGTATAGCAGTCTGTACTTAGGCACACCCGCAAAGGAAAGAATTATCCAGCAGGATACAGTGTACAAACACACGGCAATGTTCCCATCCGAATCTTTGTATCCGTGCCTGCTGTGTATTTCCCCTTGAACAGTTAATCATCTATAGGGATGAGTCTAGACAACACTTTCTCTCTCAAGCTAAAAATAAAGAAGTGTGAAAAGATTCTGAATCCAGACAGATGTATAACAGACTAAAATTTTCAGAAGATTTTGAGGATTCCACTTATTGTTCAGTCACTGCAGTTCCACCTTATTTTATCCTCAGCATGAAAAGAAATTCTGATCGTCACATTCAGTAGTAACACAAAGCTGACTATATTTTTCTCCCAATACTCAAAAAATAGATATATAGAAATGTGTTTAGTCAGGAAAGGCATCTGATCGTATATCCAGATGAAAAAACAGGCTCCAAATACCCATCTGGATTCAGGAATAAACTCAGCACCTCAGGCTCATCACTAATGGAAAGAATGACACACACTAGCATGACTTCATGGTCTTAAGGCCTTGAAAATGTACATCCAAAAAGTATATTGTAGCAATATACATTTTATCACTTTTGGAAGCTGCTAAAAAAGAAAGAGCCAAATGATTGAAGCAGTGTAGACTATCTGCAGGGAAAAGGTGCTTTGTGCCAGTAAGTCAGGGATATAACTTTTGGCTCATGAATCTGCATTATTTTTTTGGCCATACATTCAAACTTGACTTATGCAGACCCTACAAAAATGTAAGACAAGCAGAAGACGTCACTTGCTTCCTTAGGTTCAAACCCCACATTTTAAAAACTATATTGAACATTATACACAGCAGGGGTTTCTATCTGGTTTTTTTTTTTTCCTTGTAATAAATACAGGAAAAAAGGCCCTGGAATTGTGTGAATATGGCAAGAAGTTTTTGCATAAATATTTCCCAGTTTGAGTGTTTAACTGAACATGCTCCAGGCATAGCTGTTGAGCATGCACCTGCAACTAAACTTGACAAGCTGGAGAAGCCCAGGAGGTGAGTTGTGAAGGAAAAGTGAGCAATCTTTTGTACCACTCGTGGCTGAGCATGGGCTCTCCTCCATTTCCACCACCAAAGGTCCAAATGAACCCTGTTATCCCACTGGTTTGCTTTGCTTTGAATGTGTTTCCACCTATTTTGTATTTCCACTTTGTAAGGACTCCAGTAAAATAATTTACTGGTGATGGTACGTGGTAACAACAGCGTTGTAAGGATTTGTCAAAGGTTTGGTTTTTGAACCTGCTGCCTTGAGGAGTTACATTGCAAAGGTACTTCCAAGAGCTGCCTTCCTCCTGTCAGAGAGCAGAGCAGCACCTTGTGAGCTGTGTGTGAAGGCAGCTGGAGATGGGAGATGCATACATCCCAGTGAGCTGTGAATATCCCTTATCTTGCACAGACCCTTGTTCAGCCCAGTGGAGGGGACCCTCAGCTCCACCTTCAACTACTTCAACGAACATGGCTATTTCCACCTCCCTGGCCCTATCTGGGAGAGCTGGCACCAGTCCCAAAGCTATCCTAGCTCTCTCCTGAGGCTGCTGTGGGTGACCTGCCAGTTGGGCTGGCAGCCAGGATAAGCGCTAAGTGCCAGAATGCAATGCTTTTTCCTCAGACAACAACCAGTCAACCCAGAGTAAAATTGGTGAGAAGCTTGGGGCTGGACTGGAGGTGGCTGGGTTTTTTTTTTTACTCAGAGAATAGGCTGGAATCTCTAAAAAGGAATAAGGGCATGTTATCAGGCAAGAGAGTCTGCAGCTTGGAGGGTATACCCAGGAAAACCCTGTTCCAGGTCACCCAAGGGATGTGGTAAGGAAAAATGTGGGGAGAAGGTGGGGGAGGAAATAGCTTGGAGGATCCTGTGTGTCTTTCAGACAGGGAACACCACCAGGTGACGGCCAGAGAAGCTTGGACTTGCTCCTGCTTCCCAGACCTGCTGCTCCCTCTGCTCCAGCAGTTTCCAAGCACTGCCAGTGCCACATCGGTTTTCACAGCTGCCTTGGTGGTACATGAATCCCTCTCTTCAGAATATTTGCAATCAGCTACAATGTGATATGCTGCCAATATTTTTTTCTTTCAGCAATTCCTCCAGGAGTGAGGAAATGGTAAATTTTCAACCATTTCTATTATGGCAATACCTGAAGAAGAAAAATGAGGTATTTTCTGCGCTGATTGCTTGCTTCCTGCCAGATTTCAAAGCTGCCAGATTTTTATTCTCAGCATGAAAACAATTACTGGAACAACGAGGATGAAACAATTAATAAACATGAAACAATTAATAAACATGGAACAATTAATAAAGGTGTTAGAACTTCTCAAAAGAAGTGGCAGGAACCTTTCACTACGTGAAGTGCCAGTGGCAGGGATCACAGTGCATTGTCTAGCTCTATAAACTGGCAGGTGAATTCAGCCCATGTGGATTAAACTGATTTACAGAAGGTGATAAAGGAAATTCAACCCTAGATAAACAAAATAAGGACACAAATCTCTCAAACTGCCTTCTGTGAGAAAAATCACCTACCACAATGGTAATCTCAGTCTTGCCCTCCTCCCCCTGTCCCAGGGAGGTGTCTGTGGCAAGACCTGGGGAGCTGCTCTGTTTCTGTGACACCCTCTTGCCTGCAGATAAAGCTCACGGGAGCTGACAGCGCATCAGGATTTTATTTGCAATTTTCCATTGCATCACACCGGGCAACTACAAACACAATACCCAATGTTAGCTGAGCTGGTGTGACATGGGGTTTGTTCTAACTCAAAAGTGTGTCTAAACCCATTCCATCAACACTTTTTGTCGGGTATGAGACATGCAGTGATTAATGGAGAGAGACTTCACCAAGAAGGGCCATTCCACGCCCTCATCCACGTATTGCCAATTCCCACCTATAGAAAACATGTCTGGGCAAGACTCCACCGTATTTGCTCGGTGAGATGTTTTCTCAGGAAAATAATGAGATTATTCATCCAGAGATTAGGGAGCTTGATTTAACCTTTCCTTTGAAGGAGCAGACTCCTTAATGACACAGCGCTCTCCTGGCAATACCACACGGCTGGATTTTCCATGTTGGACTTAGACCTGACTTGGGCGTATGGGTTGTGCTGTGTAATAAATCCCAAGAACCATGTAAGATGGAGTCCTGAGCTTTTATTTAATTTTTTTTTTCTTAAACTGAATAATTAGGCATAATCATTGCTGCAGATGTTTCTTAGCAGGGAACAAGCCATGTGCTGTGGAAATGCTTCAGTATTACAGTTGTTTTTTATTGGTTTGTTTGTTCTACTCTTTCAATTATACCAAAGTAGTTCAAGCATTTTCATATGGACAGAGGTTTTAGGATGTGATGGCTAGTTCACTGAAGCTGCTATTGCATGTTTATAAATTCTGGTTTAGACATTTGTAAACATTTATTTCCTGGATGCCATCAGTTAACTCAGCCCAAACTCTAGCAGGGAGATATTTTAATAGTGAGAATGTAGCTATTTTCACTATATGTGCTTATTCTGACAATTCTCCCTGTGCCCTTGCCCAGCTCCTCACTCAGGGGCACCTTCACAAGCATTTCTGTGCAAGTGGTTGAAGTCCAAGCACAAAAAGCAGGGCAGTATGCTTTCAGTTGGAATTTTATAGAAACAAGTGCATATTTGTTAATTTTTTCCCCCTTAATTGCCTATCATTTTTAATTTTTTTTTGCTTTTTTTTTTTTTTTTTTTTTTGAGGATTGTTACTAGAGAACAGCAAACAAATAAAATGCAGTGTGGTTTGAAGCAGATTGACTGCCAACTAGATTTTTTAAAAAGGCTGTAATAAATCAGTGAGTCATCCGACATTCACAGAAAAAATGTGCCATGTGCAGTAGGAAGGGAAAGTATAGAATGGAAAGGGTTGCTGTGGCATGCCCTGTTCTCCTGCCGTGCCTGTGTTACTGACTGCTGGAGATTGGATCTTAACCAGCACGGCCCTTCTGTATCAGCAAGAACCTGCTTCACAAGCACTTCACAGCAGCAAGGGCGAGAGTTGAGTTCATCATTTGCATCAAGGGAATCACCAGAAAGAAAAGGTCAAGAAAGAAAAAAATAATACAAAATACCCCTGGATATTTGTAAGAGTGGGATAGGTTGATAGAGAGCAGGAAACTTTTCAGAAAGCCAAGTGAAAGTCATTAGTGCCTGGGACTGTGGGGAGATTGTAGGGCGGGAAGAAAAAATGTATTCTGTGTTAATTACACTGTAGACTTTTTCCCTTGGGTTCTCTCCCAGTTGGACTATTAATGCTTCGTAGTTAATTAGCTCTTCCTTCCTTCAAAGTGATTCTATGATATTAATTAATATAGCATTGTTAACCAGCTAATCCTGCCAATTGGCTTGAGGTATTGCACAAATGGTTAAAAACAAACAGCAACCAAAACAGAGACATTATTAATCAAAGTTTTTTAACTTGAAATGGGCTGCTCAGCCCTATAACACAGAGACTCCAGGATCCCTGTCTGTAGGAAATTTTATGCAGACACACTAAAGGCCATATAGAAATGCAGTTCCCAACCCTGAGATACCATCCCAGGTAAAACCATAAGTCCTGATCCAAGAAGACTTTTCAACTCATACTTAGCTGTCAAGATGTGAGCAGTCTAACAGAAATTAAAAATTTTTCAAAGACCTAAGGGGTGCATTAAAACCCCAGAGGAGCTGGTCCCTATTTTCAAGATTCATTTCAGGGAGAGTTTCACAGGGGTGTGGAGCTACAGCATGAAGACTTCTTACAGCAGCAGATGCCAAAATATTTTGAAACTTTTGAAGCCAAGCTACAGAGGTCATTCTAAATGTCTTTAGGGAAGATGTGAGAGACAGTAAAGAAGGAGGAAGTGTTGGTTTTGAGACGAGCAGTAATTTAATGTCTTGTGAAGGGTCATCAGTAAAATATGGTGAGTACTGAGGTTGAGTTTAGACAGCACTTGTACTGAGCTATACTCGTGGTATGACACACTGGCACCTCTCATGAGCTGCTGTTTTATTCTCCAGAATCCCAAGTCTCCTTAAAAGAAATAGCGAAAGGCAGGAAAAAAAGTGGATATAAATAAAAATGCATAGAGGCAGGGCGGAGAGCAGAGCGGAGCCTGCACAGAGCTTGGAACTCAGCCACAGAGAGGTCAGAGGAGTTAAATCATCATGAATATCAACATTTTAACTGCTGGGTTTGCTTGTGTAGTGGCTGGATGCATGGACTGGGCACACCCTGCAATCACACCCCCAGCTGACGGGGAACAAAAGATCTCCGGTAGCTTTTGACCGAGCGCACGCAGTGGCAAAGCTCTCCTTTTATAACAAAATCCAGGAGAGAGGGGTAGCTGTGGCCATTGCATCAGCACATTTTCATGACACGAAAGAGGCGGCACAGGGTCACAGATCTACCTTCTCACTGCAATTTGCCATCTCTTAGAAATGGGCTTTGGGGTTTTTTTCTTCCTGTAAAGATGTGACCATTCCTTCAATATCTACCAAAGGTCCCAGATGTATTTGATATATGAGGCAAAACCATAATTCTCCCTTCATAAGCCTTCCTACCGCCCAGGTGAGGATAAACCAGGAAAAATTGTAGGAGTTATTTGGACGGGTCAGTTCCAGATGGAATTTTATTTGGAAGAAAAGCCTGATTCTCACAGAATACCAGCAGCATTATTCCTTGTATTATTAGACAATAAACTATAATGCATTGCATCCCAGCTTTAACAGAGAAGCTTCACAGTCACATTATAAACAGGAACATTAGGAGTTTTATCATCTTGTTCCAGGTAATCATCTTGTTCCATATAATTATTTAGCTTTTGCTTCTTGGATGAAGCAATCTTTGAAAATCTGTTCGTATTTAATTAGCCACATTCCCTACTGACTGCCACAGGCATCTCCTGTGCAGGTGTAGTCTTGAAGCTGTAAATCCATTTTCAGGAGTGATTCCAGGAAGGAGCTGCTCAGGGTGGAATCTGCAGCAAAAACCTTTTTCAGCATCAATCTCACCATGTAAGACAAGAAGACGATCTGCTCTGAGGCTCACTTCTGAGCAAGGAACAAACCAAGCAATGAGACCCAGCCAGGGGTAGGTACCCTTGTTATTCTTTTGTGCTCGGTGCTTGGAAACCTTGCTCTTAGCTTCCTTGAAGTTACCTGGAGTTTAGATGTACTCAGAACCATCCAAAAGTAGGTCCTAATTAACTGATCAAAAGGCAGGACATCGAATGAAAAATGGCCTGGGGATGGGCTTTGTGTTGCCACTGACTGAGGGATAAGTCCTGTGATTGCACATGCACATTCATACCGTGCCCTCGGTCTGGGATGATCAGCTCCACGTGATCCCAAGCTCTAATGCCAATGAAAAGGATGTGCATTAAAGCTGACAGCAGCGTACAGCCACTCCCAGCATTTCAGTCTGCTTCATGACTGGCTGGGGATTTTTCTTTAGGCAAAGAATAATGGCAGCTGTGATTGTTGTGGAAAGAAGAGACTGGGAAAATGAATAAAGGGGGAGAAAAAAAATGGGGCTGCAGTATATTCCACAGTAAACCAGCAATCAGTGTCTGAGCACCTCTGTCACACTATAGGGCACAATCAAAATAGGGTGACTGTGCTGTAGCGTTGTGACCAATGACAGCAGAGAATGAAAGTTTCTATCCTTCTTTCATTTGCAAACCACAACTGTGTCAACCTGCATGGGACACAAAGATTATACAAGCTTAGAACATCTCCATTAGAAAGCAAAAAAAAAGGCATATAGGGAGTTCTACCAGCCTTGGTGATCCAGCAGCCTCCAGCACTCAATATATGAGGCACTGGAGAGAAAAAAGGGAATAGAGATATTTCAGTGAGACTGGACCCCTTGGAGAGGTCCTGATGGTGATGGTAGCGTCCCAGCATCAAACACCATCTCGAGGAATTTCCCATTTGTTGCCTCAATACAACTGCATGTACTCTGGAGTTTCCATACCTTCATTTTAGGAAGAGGAAAGTTTGGTATTTAACTGCCTTGCCTGATCTTGAGATGATATCTGACTTAGAGAAAGTAATAACCATCTGCTAAGAAATGTAAATCATTTTTAAAAAGGAAGGCTGGGACTTTTGAAAGAGTGGATGGCGTGCCTGCCTCAGACCAGAAGCTCCAGAAAAACAAAAAAAAATCCCCTTTTAACTGCTCAGTTTATCTGTTAAGTTTTTAAAAATAGATCTCTCTAGTCTTGTCTCAGAGTTTCACATGAAGCTTTGGAAATCAGTTCCTGACTTCTCTCTCCTGCTGCTGCTTTTATAAGAGCACGTATTTCCCCTGATGGTGGTCCAGCCTTTTCCCTTTACAGTGTTACACAATGTGCTTTGGGTAGTGGCAAATTCAGCTCTAATCTTTTCATCTCCAGAAGCAGCTGATTTTCTTTAGGTGCTCTAAGAAGAGACTTTGGGGACCCTCTGGAGGGGACAGACTGGTAAGTCCAATTCTGCACAGTGTTCACAGTTAGAACAAATAGCCTGAGGTAAAGGGAATTCTCCTCTGCTTCAAAAGGTTTATTCCCCTGGCCCCAGGCCATAGCAATAAAGAAGTCCTTTGAAATTATTCCCCAGTCCACGATAACCTTTGTAAATCCCACATCAGGAAGGGATTTGGCAGAGTTATAGCTGCTGGTGTTGCCATTGTTCTTTTCCTTGACTGCCGTCCAAAGCATGTTTGTGTTGCAGAAAACAGTGAGTTTTTCTTCAGTGCCTGTGCAGAGCATGGACAGGGAAATCTGTGAAGGGTCTCTGTCTCCTCTATCCTCTCTTTTCTCCATGCTTCTGTGCAGGGCTCTAGTAAGGGTAAAAGCCAGCCTTCATGTGATAGTATCATAATTATTATTAGTGTTGGATGATATCCCGAAGTGACATCAAACTCACTAGAACATACAATAAGTCATTAAGAGGATTAAACTGAACTTAAGCTCTTTCTTGCTGTCAATATTTATTGCCTACCGACTGGCACCTGAAACTGAGGAGTCTCTGTCAGCCAGAGCCCGTTTTTCATTTCCACTGAAGGAATTTCACAGAGGAAAATCCATATGTTTTAGAAAAGATGCTCTTGGTTTGAATGAGGATAAAAAAGATGAGAATCAGGCTCCTAATATTAATATATTAACCTTCTGCTTGATTACTCACCATCATTCCTTATCCCTGCTGCAAAGACATGGATGCTGGTATGATTTCTGGATATAGTTAAACAGGAACCTGCTGAAGGGATTTTTGTAAATTGGTAGCTCTGTGCCTGCAGTCAGCACAACTGAAGGCTCATCAGTGTCCTACTCTGCTTTTTCCACATATTGTCTTTGATGGACATCTGAGAGTCTCTGAGCACTTCCAAAGCCTCACAGTGGCCTTGTGTGATGGGACAGTATCCCAATTTACAAAGGATTACATATTCACTTTGCCAACCTTTAAGCTTCTGGCTTGGCACATAGGAGCCTTAGGCTCCTTATAGAGTCAGTTAAGTCCCTTGCCACCTAAATTAGGTATTCTGAATTATCGTAAGAGATTAAAAACCTGACTTTCAAGCATGGCTTCTAATTTGGGGATATGCCGCTCCTGGTTGTTCTGGGAGCACCTTGACCTTGATTAACACGTGGCAAAAAGTGCAGGTCCCACAGACTTCTTGTTGAGCTGGAGGCATTAAAGGCTAGGTCTCCAACTGGGCAAGCAAAACCAAACACAACAAAAATCAGAAGCCAGTTTTGAAAACAAGCCCTGTAGATCTCCACCAAAGGAAGCCTGGAATAACTTTTCGGGGGTTGCTTCCCTACATTTTGAGTCCAAATGCAATACCTTAACCACAGTACTATGCTTTCCTCTCAATGACAGTGGTTACAGAAAAGTCTAGAAGCTACAGGTCAAGCCAAAGTGTTTCTTTGGGGCTTTTTAAGCAGTAATGCAAACCTCAGGAAAAGAATGTATGGGAAGGTACTGGCTCTTTAAAGAGGGGAAAAATAATTTATCGGGAGGAGGGGACTATGTTTTACCCATCATCTGCCTTGTTTCCTCAGAATGCAAGGAAAACAGGGCTCAGAGAATTAAATGCCATGTAGCTGCAGTAGTCAATACTGCTGGACCCATAGGCAGAAATGAGCCCTAACTAGAAATGCAGGTGAAGTACCATAAAAACTGAGAGACTAAAAGCTATGCAATGTGCTCGGATAAAGTCAAGAAAAATGAACTTTTTTTTTTGTTGTTCTACTCTCTCTCACTTACTTTATTCCCAGACAGTGCTACATAAAACAAAACCAAAACCAGTCGGGAAATCCGAAGTTGCAGCCAGAATTACTTGATAGTGTAGAAACAAAAGTCTTTTGAAAAGACTTCCACAAATCCTCAGTAAGTCCCTATATCTTGGGCAATCCACAGTTGACTGACTGAATGATAAAAATGTAAACTTTCATATTTGGGGTCAAAGATAAAAAAGTCTCCAAAAGAGCTTCAAGTTTTCTTGTGAATCAGGTCCAATTTTCCTAATCTCTGCTTCCTGACCAAGCAGAAAACTACAAAGGTTACATACAACTCTATGAACAGAAGATTTCACAAGCCTCAAACCGGTAGGTTTCTTCTCTGTATTTTTAAGATTATCTGCCTTGAAAGAAATAGTTTTAAAGTGAGTTGTTCTTTCTCTCTCTCTTGCCCTGTCTGTGATGTTGAAAGCCATCCTGAGAAGATTTAACCTCTAAAAAATATTGCCTTGCTTTCCTTTCACCTCCTACCATCTGGATTGTCAGTTCTGGGTCTTCGCTATTTTTGCATGAACATCTGTAAGGATGTGTGTCAATACTTCTCAGGCGCTGGTTAAAATCACCAGGAGGTGGTGAAGTGAATGGAAAGACACTTAGTGCTGGATGGCTTTGGAACAGAGGTTTCCTTCTTCCAGCACATTAATTCACTTAAAATTCAAACAGCTAAGTGCTTTTTAGGAGAATATATGGATGGAAACACAGAGCTATCATTTCCTGACTCCTTGTAAGCTACCACTGGTGAGTGAATGATGTCATGTCATCAAAGGATGCCAGAGTAAACCCAGTCACCTTCTTTATTCTGGGGCTACATCCAGGCCTGGATTAGGGCAAAATGTTAGAGAGCACATTTTGGGCATGCACAAATCACAAATCTGTCTTTTAAAGTTTGTTTTTTGTTTTGATGTGGCAAAGGTAATTTTCAGCTGTTATTCTGTGAGCAGCACAGTAACCTGTCCTGCGTGCTCACCTTTAGGCATATTTGGACATTCTAAGGAAGGCTGTGCTGCTCGTGTCTGTCATCGCTTGCTGGCGCAACTTTTTAATTAAAAACTGACAAGACCAAGAAGACTGACTGTGCAGTTGTCAGTGATTGATTTACAAGAAGTTTCTTGAAAGATCCCTTTGTGAGTGGAGGTTCTTTGTTATTCGACCCAAAGAGGAGCACGCAAACCACAGACACGTTCTCGGAATCTGAGAAAGCATTTGTCGTGACTGAGTGAGAGTATTCATTTGAAGTTCTTAGGAAATTTGGCACGATAGGTCCCATTTTAAAATCAATGCATTTTCTCAGCCTTGGGGCACAAAGTGAGACACAGAGGAGAAATCTGACATCATCCAGTTGTCTGACAAATCAGATGACTGGTAGAGTTGTTGTTCTAACAAAACATTGGGATGGGCAAATGATTCACCGCACTATCCAGGGAATGATCTGTGTGGACTCTCTGGAACGTGAAGTCAGCCAGTGGTATATTTAAAAGACTGATATGTTGCTCACCTCTATCAGTAACTGCTTATATTTGTCTTCATTTCTTAGGCTATGGTCCTGCAATGGTGCTAAGGAGCAAAGCTGAATTGTGTCATGATGTCTTTGAGCTTGAAACCAATTTTCCGAGGCAAAATGAAAACCAGTAGGGTAGCAAGCAGATATGGCACGCAAGGTTTCTAAGAACGTTACTGTCAGGAACAACTTAGCAAAAGAAAGCAAATCTTAATGGTCTTGCAGAATTTCTGTACTTAGAACCACATCCTCCATATCTCTGCTTCCTGCAACTGCAGCTCGTGGGCTCAAATACGGGCCATGGTCACTGCCACCTCACACCATGCAGCTCTGTGCTGTAAGTGTTGGCAAGCTGTGCTTAGTGCTGGGACTTGCCAAGTTTCCCAGGCTGGGCTTAGATTAGGAGCTAGAAGGTTTGGGGTCAGCACTTCATATGAGGCTAGTTTTGGGGTCTATGAAGACCTCAGGCTGGAACATTATGTGTGGATCTGCTACTACTCAAAATTTTAAAGAAGAGTAGTTACCTGCACTGTGTGCCTTTTTTGAGAGAGGTTTCACTGGCACTTGTACAGACCTTTGCAGCCTCTCCCAGAAGAAGCACCAGAATGCAGACACCTTTAGAGAACACTTTTGAGACAAATAGGAAGTAACAGATACACCACACTGGCCCCTCTACCAAGGCAAAGCTGGAGAGCTCCAGGTGAATTAATTATCAAAGGACCAGCTGGACCACCTTATTGCAGGTATTGCAGGCAGAGGCTCTGAATGTTACAGGGTGCTTGTGTGTTTGCAAAGCACCCAAGGCTGCAGCACAGGCACTGAAGACAACCAAACAAACAGCATAAACCCCACTGCAAGCTCCTTTGATCTTGTGGACGAACTGGGATTCAGTCAGGAGATTTATGAGAGCAGCCAGAGCTGCACAAAACAGCAGGGCTGAAAATTGCACAAGAACCCAGCACGGAGAGGAATACTGAAGAATCCACTGGGCCACTGTTGTGACAAAGTTCTTTCTCTTGTACAGGACTCTTGCAAAGCTCTCTCTGATTCCCTGAGGCTGTAATACCCTCCTGTGCAAACACAACTGGGGGTACAGTGGGGTTGCCAACCTCCTAACTGATGTCCTCTATTTTTATGGGCCACCACAGCCCACCACCCCCTCCAGCCAATTGCCCCCTGTCTTGCCATGCTCCAAAGCATCTCATGATTGCTACATGAAGACTGACAGCAAGCAAAAGCAATTTGGATTACACTCCGCTGCCTCGCCTAGACTCCAGAGCATGAACTGAAATGGGGCAGTGTTAAGGGAACGCTTTTGTTTCATTTAGCATGAGGACTGATTTTAAGAAAGTATAACTTTAAACCCTTTCCTCTTTTCTAAAATCTGTTTTAGGCTTTCTGATGCCACAACTCCCCTGAAGCAGTAAGTGCACACAGACAGAATGACCAACATGTAGTTCAAAAAGAAAAAGGAGCAAGACAGGGATCTGTTCCAGCAACTACTGGACCTAATCCAAGAGAAGGCCCTAAAGCATTTCCCGGAGAATCCTCAGAGGACTGAAACGGAGCTCATTGCCCTGGAAAGAGCCCTGACACAGGCACTGCAGGGAGGAATGTCATGGATTAACTTCCTTTGTGATTGGCTCTAATGACTGCACCCCAGAGCGCTGCACTCTGGAGAAGATATACATTCAGGGGTGATGGGAGGGCCACCCCACAGCACGCAGGGTGCAGTCCCACCACCAGAAGATGGTTGAGAACAAAGGCATTACTTACACCGGTCGTTCATAAGCTGTAGTGTGTGCTTTGCAGATCCCCAGCACTTTTCCAGTGGAGGTCCTGATTTGTATCCAATTAACTTCCAGCCTGCTTGCTTTGTTACTTATCTACCTCATTACCAAAAGGTCAGTTCACCAAGGGCTGGTTATTCAAGGAACAATGTGCTACCTCCGGTTTTGCATTTATTTTCTGTTATTGTTTATCACAAAATAAACTTATTCTGATGCCACTCGACTGCAAAATTTCACTGGAGTACCACCTACTGAAAGCATAACATCCTTCCATGCTGTTAACTCCAACTGTGAGTAAATGCAAACACATATTCTTGGTTACACGACATTCCTTCCCTCCAACTATTTTCTGGTCTCTAAATGGGAGCATAGTGCCTCTCTGATCCCGTTTCCCTGACCACACGAGGCAGCCTGCCAGCGTATCCTCTTTGGCTCACACATGTCCAGAGGATCTCTTGACCTCCTGATCCCCACAGTCCTTCAGCATCTTTCTCATACTCTCACAAATGTGCAAAAGCCATCAGACACTTGGCATGAAATACTCATGATACTAAGAACCATCAGCTTTTACACAGGCATTGCTACTGACTTCAGCTATTGCAGAGCATATTCATAGCAGTCTGCAAACTCACAGGTCAGAATTAGACCACTGTTTTCATTCTGTACAACCAACATGATGAAAGGTTTTAGAAAGCAGAGAAGGTGTTTTTTCTATAAGGATATGAAACACCGAACTGACATATGTTAAAATCCACTAAGAAAAACCATTCTTGCTGGTGGTGTCCTTGCATGAAGGGCATGAAAGGAATTTAGGTTTGCATAAATTACCTTTGCATCAAAGCAGGAACCTGTGACTCAGGGCATGTGATTTGATTTTGTGTGGTCATCTTATTTTTTATGCTATTAATCAAAGTAGTAATGTGTCAGCTGCTACAAATACCTGAGAAAGCCCATTTGTCAAAAGGGACTTTTTCTAAACTGTTTGAAATGCAGTGCAACTAATAAACTCCTTTGCATTGCTGTGTCATATTAAGTGATACAGCAGCATCACAAAAATCACAAAAAATGCCTGTGGAACAACAACCTCCACAGCTGCTCAGTCATTGCAAAACTGGATTTGGAGAGAAACTCTGTGTGTGTGAGCCTGTTGCTGATGCAGACAGGAGTGGAACCTCTGGCAACAGAGGTTGGTGGCCCCAGGATGGCATCTGTTCCCTGCTGCACCCACCACTGCCCCCAAAGTGCTGCTGCACTGAGCAGAGTGGTGGCAGACAAATGTTCTGCTGAAGTACTCACTCAGTTTCCTCATAATCAATGCCTGAGAGGAAGCAGGGACGTTGATTTCCAAGCCCTCTTTATTTCATGGTGGCCATCCCAAGGTGCACTGCCAGAGAAACCATCAGGTGCAAAACGAAGGGCACAGCACCACAACAGGGGCTTTTGTCTTCCCAAAATCCCATGCCATCCTATCAAAAAAAGTCATAGCTACATCAGCACAGTGGTCAACAAGGAGGGTACTACAAACCAGCGTGGCTTGGTGTATTTAACCGCCACCAAAATTAACAATGTTTTGGCAAACAAAGTAACAAAACACAGTATCCATGTGTGAACTCGCAGCTGTCACAGAAAATAATACAATGTTAGTTCTGCAGAGGGGATCTCTCTGCCTTGTGTACTTTCAGAAGGGACTATAAGCCAGCCCAGCAGCTCTCCTGCAAACCATCCTCCCATTAGAAAGAATTGTGTGAATGCACAGGCAACATACATTAGAACAGAGCCCATGGAAATGGCTCAGGAGCCTTTTGGCTGAGGTCCAGCCTCGAGTCAGCTGAGCATCTGCGGGAATGCTGGGCTCCTCACTGCAGGCATTGTCTTTGGGCTGACAGCAGCACAGCTGTGAGAAAGCACACCGAGGAGCCTTGGCAGAACTCTCCGCTCAGTGCAAAATATTGGTGTAACATACTATGTTTGGAGTAACTATAGGAGCTATCATTAAAACCCTATAAATGTGATGATATTCTCCCAGTGCCTGAGGCTCACAGAGCCATCAGTTTATCAGGTATGAATGCAAGAGACTGGACCACACTCCTGAAATTTTTCATGTTTTCCCAGTATACGCTGCCTTAAAAAAAAAAAAAAAAAAAAAAAAGAANAATTTTTTCTTTTTTCACAGTATAGGCGCCCTTAAAAAAAAAAAAAAAAAAAAAAGAGAGAGAGAGAGAAATTGAAAAGGAATTTCCTGAATAAAGGCAAAAAATTCATACCATATATGGCTAGGAATATTTGAGGAAGATGTGCTGATTATAAAAAAAAAAAAAATTATAGCTAAACAGAAGATTATTGCCAATTTGTTCTGACAAACACTTTTGGCACGTCTCATCTGATGGTGTCCAGTACTTCCCAAGCACTGAAAAGAACTGATGTAGAGACAATTAAAATAAATGGAATCTGTTTTGTGACCCCATTGGGAACTGCAATTTAAGTGCCAGAATGCTATCAGCATTTTATGCTTATGCACTTCCTAAGGGTCTTTCTGTCTCTTAGATTTGAAGATCACGCCCCTTGGATAGATCACGGGACTCCAGAAAGGCAGGCAGGGAAACATTTATAAATATGTAGTGAGGGAAATGGATAGATCCAGTAGACTAAAAGCATGACAAGCATGCGCATGAATAAATATGATAAAATTACTGTATGGTCAGAATCAGAGTTGTTGTGGGGTGTTTTTTTTGTGGTTGACCTCTAAATTACAAGGGGTGACATTCTTGTCCCACTGAAGCCAGTGGGATTTGTGCCATTGACTTCAAGACAGCTAGGATTTTACCCCATGTAATGAGCTATGAAACCAAGCCAAAAGAATCCCAAGTGTTCCTTGAACTCTGACAAACTGGAAATCCAGTTTCAAACTGCAGAGCCCATGTTCAGCTCTGTATGTAACAGATGCAAAGCAGAGGCTGTCATCTTCAGAAATATGTCTGCAGGGGAGCTAGTCCCATGACAATTTTGTGAAAAAAGAAAACCAAACCCCCAAAAAATCTGTTTTTCATGTCGGTCTAGCTACTGCAGCTGTGTTCCAGTCAGTATGCCTCTCCAGTTCCCTCCAGTCCAGGATTTTTCCCCCTTTCTCTTGAAGGAAAGCATTTGAAGAATGAAAAGCTATTGCTAAAATTTTGCCTGTGATGTCCCAAACTAAACAGGTGGATTATTACTAAGAAAACGGAAAATATTTTTTATGACTCTATTTAGAAGATAACCAGGTTCATTATCATTTTATGGCATATGGTAGTTATTTATGGCATATGGGAGTTCCCCACAGAAAATTTTCCCATATCCAGGTTCCCACTCAACAGAAGAAAGATTCCTCTGTTGGTGATTCTGTAACACAGAAGAACTTGGGGTTTAAAGAGCACATTTACAATATGCCATGTGTGGCTTTATCTGCCAGGGTAGTAGCTCATTGTACATGAAGAAAGGGCTGCATTGCCTCATTGGCACCATACAATAAATTAATGACAGAAAGAGTATGTGCCTGGTAGCTGCAAATTCCTCTCTTGAGGAAATCTGGAAGGACCTTAGTTTGTGGAGGCAAATCCCCAAGTGCAACAGTTAATAGGCTGCTTTCACTGTCCTCTCCCTGTTCTATCATTAATGTGTCCTCTCATGGCCGCATTCATTGGATATTGATCTCGGTGGACTTGGAACTCAAAGAGCTGAGAGGGGCACAATGACACTCTGCTATGGGGAAAGGAGAAAAATATGCTGCAAGCAGAAACTAATATTGGATTTGGGGGGCTTGCCTTGCTCTGTTTCCTTCCCCTGCCTCTTGTACAAGGGAGTTTTTACATCTCCCCTGAGCAGACATTAACAGCATGGAGAGTATCTGCCTGAGAGTACCCGACGTATGGAAAAATAAGCCGGAGCTGGCCCTGAGGGAGGTGGACATGACATGAGGTGGCTGCCCACTGCACAGATTTGTCCATCTTTCTAAGTGACTAACTGCAGAACTGACAGCACAAGGAACAATCTGAAAGCTGGGATGCATCCTGGATACATTCCTGACTGAGAACGTTGAGAAATGCAGGCAGCCAGGGAGCAGAAGACTTGCAGAAGGCTCCTCACCTGGTTTGCTGACTGAAGTTAGGAAACCTCGTTATAGTCAGGCCTCAACAGCAACATCCTGAAAACATTGAACAATAACACATTTCCATTATATTCACAATATAGTCTAAGACAGCTATCCACACACTGTTGGCCATCAGGAGCATGAGATTATCAATATCCTTTCTGACATGGACGAGCACAGAGACAGCAACTTTCACCTAAATGCCAATCCTGGAGGTTTTTAGCAGCTGGATGTTTCTGTTTAGCCTTTCTCTGTTTTTTATTAAAATCACAGTGGCAAAAGAGCTCAGTGAAATTTTTACTCTCTATTATACAGCTTGACAAAGTATTTTGCAAGCAGGAAAATACAAGTGAGATTCTAATGGAAGCACGAAGCTGTATCCTGGATACAGTATGGTCCATTTACCTGTATCAAGGAGAAGTGTCACACTGCAATGTGTGTGTGTGCTACCACGAGATAACACATGCCTTCTGGGAATTAGGAAACACCTTGCCTTGCTTGAGCCTTCAGCAGAACAACAGGAATTATCTCATGGTAATAAGTAACCCAAAATGTCTAATTCTTGCGAGAAAATGGCAAGGAGAAAAGAAACAATTACTTCATTGTTTCGAAAGGACCCATTCCTTCCCACTGACAAAAAAGTTAGTGATTGAAGATGCCTTTGGAATGTATCTGAACTATCTATTTCCTCTACTGAGTGAATCTATGGGTCTGCAGTTTATTATGCATACAGGTATAAACATATGTAAGGACAGATACCATTTTCAGATGTGCATAGACAATTGGAAAAAACCTTTATGCCTATACCTAACAAATTACGCACATATATCTAACTTTATAGCCGTTTAACATGATGTTACTCTTTAATTGGAATTTGGAATTGCTTTGAACATGTGGCCCTATTACACCTTTTTAAATGCTCTAAATGCTAATGCTACAGGATGAAAATGGAGCTTTTAATAGAAGGATTTATGTACAGGTTCATAAGTCACTTTTAGAAACATCTAACTATATTTAATTTTGAAAATAATTAAATATGCATATTTAAAAGTATTATTTTTATGGCAATTAGTTTTTAATAGACTTTTAGAAAGAATGAGCTTTGATCCAGAGAAGAATACCTTTTGTCCCCAAAATTTATTGTTCTATAGATATTGAAGATTCTCTTGATTAGAGCTAACTGCAGGATTATGACACATTATAAAGCACTTCCCTGCATACTTAACATTTGAGATTACTGCAGACTTACATACCTGAAATCTGCCACAGACAAGCAGGCACATGGCTGTCTCATTATTTTCATCATCTCTGGGCAAAATTCTACCACTCTCAGCCTTGGGTTCTTTAGGAATTTGCCAAAAGCCAAAAAAAAAAAAAAGAAAAAGAAGAAAAAGAAGAAAAGAAAAAAGTAAGGGAGGATGTTAATATTTGACTTTAGGATTAGAAGGGGTTTATGTTAATTATTGATATGTCTCCTTTAATGTATATGACATGTCCCTTGAGACTGATGAGATAGCTACAGAATATTAACGACCTTTCCCTAGACGAACGTTAAGCAAAATATTAACAACAAAAATTGCATTCCTTCAGCCTTATTATTGGGAAGAGATCAAAGAACAAATTTGTAGCTCCATAAACATGGGCCTCGAGACACATTCTTCATACCAAGGTGAGGGAGTCAGCCCCATTCGTTCATTTGTAGAATCTACTCTTCGGTGCTCATTATTATTTGATACATGACCAACACCAACATATTGCAGCCAATGGCTTGTTCATGAACTATGCATTAGGACAACTGCTTAGACCAGCTGCCTAAAGCTCGGCCTGGTTTGCTAGATGGCACAGTTTCTGACCCCTGTCTGTGCAGCTCTTGAACCCATAGGAAGATTTCAGCAGCGTTAATTCATACAGTTTATGAACTAGGTGGACACTTGCACAAACATTTGCAAAACTTTCTTGCTACCTAGGTATGCTTGCAAGGGAAATTCTGTTGATCAACACTGTCAGAGGAAGCAAAGCTGCATTTTATTTAATTCAGAAGACCTAAAAATATGAGAAAAAGGAGAGAAGCATGGATTAACATGTAAAAAATATGACTCCACATAAAGAAATTAACCAGGGTAACGTATTGCATGTGTGATTAATTTTGGGGGGGTCTCCCCTGCTATAGACTTTCTGGATGGACTAATTTATTCTTTCCATGCATCTGCTGCCATTAGTACGAAGGACATAAGATTCCCCAAGAATCCCAAGATAGATGGGTAAAAGTGAATTTTGTAGTTGAACTGAGCAAGTATGAAGGGAGGAAAACTGGTAAGATCCATGAAATACAGATAGGGATAGGAAGAGTTTACTTTCTTCCTTCTCCCAAAAGCAACAGCTCTCTCCTTTCTTCTGAGAAACAGCAGTCCCAACTTTCTCTCCTATGCCTCCCAGGCTCATTGGAATAGAGGGAAAGAAGATTGAGGTAGTGGCACAGTCATGCTGCAGGGAAAACAAGAGCAAGGGTGAAGAGAAGGATGGGATGGGATAGGGAAGGCTTGGAGAGCTAGTGCTAGGTGGTGGTGCCAGCAGCTGTGCCATCAGAAGGTAGGGATCAGGTACTCAGGCTAGGACAATCCATGCTGGCTGTGCTATCCCTGGAAGCCTGCCACCCTCCCAGGGATGCCAGCTGCTGAAGGCCTGCTCCAAGGCTTCCCAATCGCATGGGATGTGAGGAGTGTAACAAGAAAGATGCTCAGGTGCCATGGTAAAACAAGGTTTGTAAGTAACAGAGATAGAAATACCATAGAATCACAGAATGGCTTGGATTGGAAGGGACCTCAAAGATCATCTTGTTCCAACCCCACTACCATGGGCAGGGGCACCTTCCACTAGACCAGGTTGCTCAGAGCCCCATCAAACATGACCTTGCCAGTGCCCCACAACCCTCACAGTCAAGAATTTCTTCCCAATATCTCATCTAAACCTACCCTTTGTCAGTTTGAAGCCATTCCCCCTTGTCCTATCACTACACACCCTTGTAAAAAGTCCCTCTCCAGCTTTCTTGCAGGCCCCCTCTAGGATTCTGAAAAGTGCTCTAAGGTGTCCTCAGAGCCTTCTCCATGCTGAACAGCCCCAATTCCCAGCCTGTCTTTTTGTTTTGTCAAGGAATGCCCATTTTCATTGGCATTGGTTTAGATTTGTATTAAGGGGACCAATCAGTACATTTCTGTAGCCATTCATTAGTGGTTTTCCTATTGCTGTCACAATAAATTACTCTACAGCGAGTATGTGATTATTAAATAGTAGTTAATTTTGTTGGATCATCTTCCCTAAACTGAACAATATTTTATTGGTTTTGTCCCTTGGTATTCCATTCTCACCCTGCTATTTACTATGCTCATTTATTTCTTAATTTGAATTTTAGTCTGCTCTGCCATTTGTCCTCCACATCTCGGCATGCTACGTACTGGTATAATAATAACCAAGATCCATATTCTGAGCTTGTTAAGAGAAGAATAAATTTGCAGCTTCTGTGTAGGCTTCATCAGAGGTCTAGAGAGCTTACAAGCACCATGGTCTTGACACTGAAATTGCATATATATGCATTGCTTTTGGTGCAGATCATATTGTAACATCAAGGTTTTTGATTGTTTGAAGCCTTAAATTCACTAACCTCGTGATTTCTCTCAGAGTACTAAACCAAATGAGTCTTAGAAAGAATAAGTAGCACTTGTAATTAGTAACACAATTACAACGAGAGTGGAATCTATCACCATGCACTATTTTGATATAATTACTAAGCATTAACATTTGCTTTGGCCCACAAGATGAGTCACTGTCTGCATGAATGATGATGGGGACCAGATTGTCTGCTGGTATACACTGGGATAGCCCCAGCAGGGTCACCAGAGAGAAGCTGTCTTAGAGCCCCAGGGATTATGGCCCTGGCAGCTCCACCACGAGCCTCACTGGAAGTCAGATCCAGTCTCTAGCGCATTTTCTCTAGGAGGTAAATAAAAAGAACAACTAACTAGGAATGAAAATGAGGGAAAGAAAAAATACTCGCACAAATGTGTGGTTGCCTTTCAGTGATTCAAGTTTACTGTACGTGCTACATCAAAACAAATCTTGGCAATTACATTTTTCTTGGGGGAAGGGAGGTGTTTTTTTTTTCTGAACTCCTACACCCTGGTTAAAAGCTTAAAGCAGGCTGAGTTGTGCAAGGCTGTGTTGAGACTGATTAGACAGGAAAGCGCGCTGTGACACTCCCATGCGTGTGAAAGAAGAACGAACCAGCTCCTGAAGTCCGTCCCTGCTGGAGCTTGATCTTCCTCCCACTTGTTCATGTCAGCAGTCCTGACGCAGGAGCAGGAGATGCATCCATTTCTTACTCAGCAACAACTGCTATGGAAATCAGAGGGAAGGATGTGGGCTCAGCTGTTTTTTATCCATCAGGATTTGAACTACTGTGAGTTCTTTTCTAGTAAAAGCTCAACAAAAACTGACCAGAAGGCCTTAAGATTTGTTCCAGTGGATTTTCTGTATACTTCTTCAGGGGAAATAATAGCAATACAGGATAGTGCCAAGATTAAGGCTTGAAACACAAATCTAACCTGAAGAATTCATATATATATTTAGTTTTGCAATGGAAATAAACTTTGTTGTTGTCAAAGGTGGACTTGCAAACCATACTGGAAAGTGTTCTGCTACCCCAGTGAGATCTTCTGTCCTATATTTCATTTCAAACACATCAGACCTGTGTAAAAAATGAAATTATTCTCTTAAGCAAACCATTAACTTACTAAATTTATTCTCAGATATTTTACTTAGCTTTTTGGTACTACTAAAAGATACTGGACTTTACAGTGCTTCAGCTAAATGCCCTAAATTCATTTTACATCACTATCAACAACACTGTGTAGCTGAGTTATGAATATCCCAGAATAAAGTCTGGCATTTTCTTCTATCCCTGTAAGCACTGGCACCATCACAGAGCATTTTCACTAACTCTAAACTAAGCTGATGAGTTACAGACAGGAACTACTTTTCCCATAGCAGCAGAGGGCCAGATAGGAATGACTGGCCATGGTTAACCCCTGACAGATTTGAACTGTGACCTAGATATCAGAAGCAGCACAGCACCTAACAACATGAAATAGAAACAAAATCCATAACCTTTATTAAATATAGTGTTGTATTTCATCCCACTGCAGAGACGTCATTAACATGCTGTGGGCAAAGATGAAAATAGCACGCCTGATATTATGCATTTATATAATGCATAATAATGCTTAGCAGACATAGAGCACTGTTCATTCTCAAAACACTTACTCATTTAAACCTCGATATAACTGTGAGGTAGAGCAGTGTGTTGCTTCTTTTTACTTTTTTAATCATTATTTTCCTCCTAAAACTTACTGAGTAAGTGCATCACATCAAGGAACAATAGCTCTATGGCCAAATTCTGATCAAATTACTTTGGTGAAACTACTAATTATCTTTGAAGCCAATGGAAAACTTCCAGCAATATGACCAAAATTAGAGTCTGGATCCTATTTGTACATGCCATAAAGCTGAATTGTTATTGGATGGCTTGGTACATCTAAAAATAACCCCTTTGGTTTATTTTTATCTCATTCTGGAAATCAGGTTGATATTGTTTCTTACTTCTCTGGCTAACTTAAAAAGTAGGATCTGACAACGTGCTTCTTTACTTGCTTGCTGTGTTCTCCTGTCTGTTTCCAGGCACTCTCCTTCCCCAGCTGGGAAAGCAAGATGATGTGCAAGGGGATGGTACTGGTGGCAGACTAAGGCCCTGTACACTCAGTTATCCCATCTCAGGCATGGCCAGGTAATTCCGAGTAAGGTTCCCTTCCCTCTCCCTGCACCTGACTTTGAGGTGTTGCTTTTGTGCAGACATTTAGTCAATTCAAAGTGAACACTGCTGCCTATCATTCTCATCTGGTTGTTTTACACCCTCTTGGGATCTTTAAAGGAGACATCTAGAATCCGTTCTCTTTTAAATCCATGGCTGAAGCTATTGCAGTCAAGGTTACTGCCAACTCTGGCTCAGCAGCTGTTACAAGCAGTCCAGATGGCCTTCCTTTGCTCCGGATAACCTCTGAGAAGGTGGGATGGATTTCAGCTTAGTTTTCAGTCCACCATAAGACGTGGTCAGGATGATTCACGGCAGTCAGTGGCTGTTGGCCATTTTGTTCTGCATGCAAATTCTGGGAAGGATAAAATTTACTTTCTCTTGTGGAAGTAATGAATTCATTTGAACAGGCCATTGTGGTTGAACTGCTAAAACGTTCAGGAATGCCTGTGTCAGTTCTTTCCTTCCAACATTTTATTCTATCCTGTCATTTTGTCAATTAAGGCTATTCTGCCAGTTCAGTGCAGTCAGCAGAAAACAAAACAAGGCAACTGCTTTTTTGGGGGGTTTGGAGGAGGGGCTAGGGGAAAGATGGGAAAAAAAGTACCACGCAACCCAAGTCATTTTAAGCCTCTGAAGTGGTAGAGTGACTCAATAAAAAACAAAACCTAGTACACTCAACAAGGTATTGTAACCAAGTAAGATATTACAAAAATCAGTCCTAAGCAAGTAAAAAAATACTCACACACAGAGGTATACACACACTTGCTTAAATGCTGCAGTCAGGAGTTTAGCTCAAATCTTTCTTTTCTTGGTCACCTTAAAATGGGCAGAGGAAAGACTTCAAATTGATCCCATGCTCCCTGAGGATTGCATAGGGTCTTTGCCACAGTTAGAGACCTTCCTGTTACAGAATCATTTATTGGATCAACTCATAACAAAACCTGCAATTGTTCCTGGATCAAAAGCTGTTCTTCCTTGGATCAGAATATGCAATATTGCTGCAGTATAGCTCTGTGCCTCTCTGCATCAAGGAGTTCTTGTTGCGCTACTGTAGAATAAATCTTTGGAAAAATTAGATCCTGCCAGGGATAGCAGCTCCGTTTAGCACAGAGTTTCTGTTTCCACAGAAACCACACCACTGAAGTCTGCAGAGGGCAGATGTGGAGTGAGAACATCTGTGACCACTTAGGTTAATTGCCTTTCCTAACTCTTCCCCCACTTCTGGTCCCTGGTGGCCCTCTGAAGATCAATGGCAGATCACCAGGCATCTTGTTGCAGGCTTTCTGCCATCCTGCCCCATCTCCTGGGGTTATCTAAAGCTGGTTTTAAAACTGTATCCAGAGGGTCTCCAAGGACTATTTCTGGTGAGTCTGCTATCTCCTTTGTCCGTGGCTTCCTCTCTGCTCCTGGACAGATCATTTAGTCCCTCTGCTCCTCAGATCTACAGCTTAGCAACCGCTCAGAAGCTTCCCAGCTCGAATGCAGAGGTGCATTATATTTTATGTGATAGCTCAGATACAACTATGATAGGAATCATGAAGTACCTGATTTAAATTGTTATTTTACTCTTTAACATGCTTTCATAACAAATAAATATTTTCAGATAAAAGGAATACCAAGACATTGCATATTCATTACAGATACTTCCAACATACTACACTGTTTTCATTATTACTGATAGTCTTTTCTAAAAATGTTAATGTTTCCCAAAAAAATGAATAGCAGAAAAGATATTGTCAATGCTGATGCATGAAAATGATTCAAGCCTTACCTCCTCTGCCAAGATACTAATCTAAACTCAAGCTACAAAAAAAAATAAAAGAGGAAAGAAAGAAAATGAAACTTTTTTAAAAAGTAAGTTTGAAACCACTATTGAAAGCCACAACAGTCAAAAAATGTTGCAGCAAAAGAAAACAAGGGGTGAAATTCACAGAGCTGCCATTGCCCCAGGTTTCATTGTGGTTCTACCTCAGTGCTACAGTGGCTTGTAGTTTCCTTTTTGAAACTCTTCAGATGTGGGAAGAGGTCGGCTCTGTGGCTGAAGAGACCGGGGGCATCAAAAGAAAGATGAGATATCAAAGCTGAAGGAAACAGTCAAAACTAGCTATTTTTAGCAATGATTATTAAGAGCCAGTGCAGAGATCTTTAACATAGTGGGACCAGTTTACATGACCCTTCTGGATTTTTAGGCCATCAGACTCATGACCGGGGACAGAACAACTGCCCTTACAAGCTTCTTCAGCCCACTGGAAACCCACATGTTTAAGAGATAATTCTCTCTTCTCTGGAGGAGATTTTCTGATACCATTTTCGAGGCCTTGGGGATGCGCAAGAAAGCTCTGCAACTATAAAGTTGTACTGTGATTTTATTATCCTTCTACCAGATGTCCAAGCTAATCAGTGACAAATGCTGCTTTTATTTACTGTTCTCATATGAAGTTATTACATGGATGTTCTTAGGGCAGTTCTTCATAATGACATCAAAACAATAAAAATATCCAGTTACCCAGAAAAAGTGAAGACACAACTACTAAATTTTAGTACAACTGACCTTGAGACAAATTCCGGCCTGTTACATGTATTTAAAGATTTCAGGGAGGTTTTTCACATATACATGATAAGAGTATTCACAAAGGTTATGGCTTGCTACTAAAAAAAAAGCTCATTTGTTTGCAGGTTTAAAGTATTAGGGCAAATTATAAGTTACTTAACTTTCCACTAAGACTGTACTTCCTAATGATTCTTACAGCAAAATCAGAATCTTGATTGTAACTAATAATATATTTACAAAGCCTGCATATATTCAGAGTACATGTAATTTTTTCCAGTGTCCCTCATGAAAGTAAACAATCCATGGAGCCCTGTACCTGTAGTTTGCAATGACCTCAGGACTTCATAATGCAATTGCAGCCCTATTGCATGCAGCTGGAGGTATTTTACTCTTTCATATTTGCCAGGTCTTTCATTTAGTTTTCCACACTACAGTAGATGTCCTGGTGTAATAAAAGGCAATAAAGAGCATGATTTTGCTCTGTTTTGTTCACATCTCAGTGGTCACCCGTTCCTGTGTTATTTCTGAAACTCTCACCCTTTTGCTGTTGAGAATTGAATTTGAAAACTGTGGGAAAAGGTTTCAATCAAGTCAGTGTCTAAAATCACTACTACAGTGTTGGATGGGATTTGGGTCCTGTTAAGGTGGTGGAATATCCACGTTTTCAGTGCCAAAGTTCAAGCCATTCACTAAATATACCACATGAGGGACAACTCATGCTGGGCACCAAGCAGGACTTAATGCTGCTTGAAGCATTACGCTTGAAGCATATTTTAGTTGCAGGTCTCAGACAATTTGAAGCATTCTCCTTCCAGGCCATTTTTGTGCTCAGACCACTGCCTATCTCCTGCTTTATCTCTTTGGAGAGTGACCGAGTTATGACAGGACCATCTCTGTGGTCACCTTCTCTGCCATGCAGCTCTTCAGTCATTGTTCCCACATTTTCCCCCCGGGGGGAACATGAAGCCTGTAGTAATAACACAACAAAATTAAACAGAGCTATTAAATGAATGACTGACCTTATTAACATGAAAGAAGATGATAACAGTAACAACCATGGCCAAAACAACTGCAAAGCAGATCTTCAGATAACAAGAATTATTACATTATTCCACTTTTAATTTCTGATGAACCAGCATTTTCCTATGAAATACTGACCAAGGCTTATTAAAATTGTAAGGCAGGAAGTCTCTCTAAGCTTCGCCTTAGTTGATGGTGCCATTAAACACATTTAGAAGACATTGGAGCTTACACTTCTTTCTTCTCTGACCACAGGCGCATACCCAAATCCTTACCAGGATGGGTTTGCATCAGTGGGAGTTTTGACCAAGTAAGGATTGCAGAGTTGGGCCCCACACAGAGCCCTAGACACAGTCTTGTTCTTACTTGGGATAAAAGTGAGTGCATTTTGATGAGCTAAGCAACTAAACTGGGTTAATATCCAGTTTGTCAACAAACTTGTTTCAGCATGCCGGCTAGACCATGGCTGCTTACCTCGAGTAAACCCAATCTTGCAATATTTTGTTCCCAGTAAAATGAAGGACCCTAAAATTTCCCTTGCAGTCAGTAGTTCCAGCTATGTGAGGATAGAGGTAGGAATTCAGAGGCCCTTACCAGGATTTGGGAGGCTTTGGTCTGAGGATGAGCTGGGAACCTCTATCGTTTCCAGACTGACAAATCATGCATGCTCAGAGCAACAGGATGCTGAATGTGCAAACAGCGAGTCCAGTTACACCGCCCCTACAACATGGGGATGTTCTCTGCCTGTGCCTGCATCAGCCGTTTTCCCAAATATGTGGAAAACTCCACTGTGTGCTGACTAGTCCTGAGGAGCTGGGGGTACCTCCTGAATGACACCAGAATTAATAAAGCTAAACACACACTACTAGTGTGTTTACCTATACATACAGATGCATTTATATATGCTATCTGTAAGTAATGTATAGTCAGTGATCTTTCATGAGCACATAAGGGCTTCCTGAAGATAGACATACAACTCATGAAGTGCCCTCCAAAGTGTTTTCCTAAGGAAGGTCTTTCAGAACAAGGATTGTGTTTATACAATTTATTAAGATGTTTACAATCTCAGCTACACAAATCTGTCAAAATGTTGCAATGGAAATTCAGACCCACTGTTTTGCTTCTGGGCCAGGGGAATTTCGGGGGGGGGGTTGCATTTTTTGCCGATTATTTTCAGAATTTGGTGAAGGGTTTGGCTGGTTTTATAGCAAAAGCTGCTGTTGTGTAAACACTAGTAACTTCTCAAAGACAAAAATGTGTGTATGGTTCTAATTTTAAGCACATGAGGTCACTGGTTGAGTGTTCGAGGATTGTGAGCTGGTCGGACACGAGCGGAGGGATGTGCCGCACAGTCTTGTTGATCCCATTTCAGCTTCAGTTGGGTAAAGGAGGCTAGGAGGCTGGCTGAGGTGCACAAATAAATGGTTTGATTTACACAGACCCTCTGATGCTGACACAGGGTTTTACAAACCTCCAGAGAGTCCATGAATTGCAGACTCGGAGCTGTGCAAGAGGCAGGCAGGGCTGCCCCACTGCCCTTCCTCAGGCTCCTGGTAACCAGAGACAACCAGAGCCACGGAGGAACAGCTCTGGCAAGCCACTAGCCAACATCAGCGGCCCCAGCACCCCATGGGCTCTGTCCCACAGCCCACACGCAGGGGGCTCGGGGCTCCCCAGGCACCGACTCGCCGAGCCCCGCTGGCTTTCTCCGAGGCCTCTCTATCCTGCCAGGCTGACGGATACGCCCGGTCCCCCGGCGGGCCCTGACCCCGGGGCACTGCGGCACGCCCTCCCCTCGGCGAAGCATCACACCTGTCCCACAGAATCACAGGCTATCCCGAGCTGGAAGGGACCCACATCGAGTCCAACTCCTGGCCCTGCACAGGACAGCCCCGAGGATCACACCACGTGCTGAGAGCGTTGTTCTAATGCTTCTTGAACTGTGTCAGCCAGCCTGGTGCTGTGACCATTTCCCTGGGGAGCTGCTCCAGTGCCCAGCCACCCTCTGGGTGACGAACCGTTTCCTGATATCCAACCTAAACCTCCCCTGACTGAGCTCCAGGCCATTCTCTCGGGTCCTGTCACTGATCACCATAGAGAAAAGATCAGTCCTGCCTCTTGTTGACTGTGAGGTCCCACTCCACTTCAGCTCCGGGCCCAGGGCGCCCTCCCGCCCGGCCCCCATCCAGGCTGGGCCCGTGATGGAGCCGGAGCCGGAGCCGGAGCCGGAGCGGGAGCCGGAGCCGGAGCGGGAGCCGGAGCCGGAG